>NMRA01000006.1:2115880-2231703 GCA_002633005.1 Phoronis australis | reverse complement strand
ATGCCTTTCCATTTTGCTAAGTACAACATACTACATATATGCTCTCTACTGGCCACTTTGTGGTACCAATAAACAACCCTAGAAGGATACCCTATGCGGTGCAATTGTGGGCGCATTTCAACGCTCTGCGTTGCTCTTGTTAGACATCTTTGACGATCCTGCACTACCTTGTGGTCGGTTTTTAAATTTTGGTGTTAGGTTTTTGGCGTCCACCTTTCTATCTGCCAAACCGCTTGAAGGATCATTATGAAAATTGGCAAGTGTGTTTCTGACTAGAAGACCACTGTTGACCTTGATTTTCGAGCGTGTTTGACTTTTCTGGTGCCTCCTAGTGGAGATTTTGTGTTATTTTGTTTCCATGTCTGTATCTCCTTAACTTTTTCAGGAACTTTGTGAAATTTGGCAGATATGTTTTTATGGGGTTGACATCAGGTGATAACGAGTTTCAGTCCAATCCGACAATTGGTGTGCCCCTTAGTGGCAATTTCATTTTTCTACGCTTTCCTGTGTATCTTCAGAGTTCAAAGATGGATTTTCATGAAACTTGGCAAACAGGTTTCTATTAAAGTGATGACAATATTTTTCATTTTCCGACTGATGTTACATATTGTGCACCTCGTAGTGGCGGTTTTTAACAGCTTCGAGTCCATTTTTGGCATCCGTCTCTATCCGCCAAACTACTTGGAGGATCATTGTGAAAATTGGCAGATGTGTTTCTGGTGGCATTTCTCCTTCCCCCTCTATGGCTGTGTATCCTTGACCTTTTTAGGATCTTTGTGAAATTCGGCAGACATGTTCCTATGGAAGTGACAACATTTTATGGCACATTTCAGACCCATTCGACTATCACTGTGCCCCCTAGTGTCACTTTTAGTTGTTTATGTTTTCCTCTGTAATTTCAGAGTGCATCGTTAAACTTGATGCATTGTTGCATCACCTAGTGGCTACTTGTATTTTTCGAATGCCTTTTGTGTTCCTGATTAGAATGCATTGATTTGTGGACATATTTGATATCTGTGACACCTCCTGGTTGCGATTTTTGTCTTTTTTGCTTTCTCAGCTGCATCTCCTTACTCCTTTGAGTGATCTTTGTGAAATTGTGCAAGAATTAGTTTTATTTATAAATGTGACTATGGCTACCTAATACTTTTGGACAGTTCACACTACCATTGTACCCCCTACTGGCAACTTTATTTTTACGTTTGCATTTGTATCTTAAAGTTCTTATTCTTAGACAGTTTTTATTGAAAAGTGGTGATAGCATCTATCCATTTTGGGATTTATATGACATATTCTGCACCACCTAGACTCCATTTTTTATGCTTATAAACACCCGTAGAAGCACACTGCGTTGCTGTCGCGGGTGCATTTCAGCACTCTACGTTGCTCTTGTTGACTTTGTGATGGGGAAGTATTTTGTTTCATTACTTTTGTGTTGTTGTTGTATTATTGCACAAACTCTTGGTAGAGGTTTATAATTCGGTGCTGGAATATGGTATGGCCATGTTCGGATTTGATAACCCCTAAAGTTGAGCTACGGAACTTAAGATTTGAGTAAAAACTTGAGATTTTGGGTATGAGCTCGAAATTCTGAGTTTATGTTCGAAGTTAAGCTTTAATGATGGGCCATGAAGCTCAAACTAGATTAGAATACTGTCCTCCATATTAACCATAATGTAGTTGATCGCAGAATAATAGACACCTTTATTGAGCCCGCTGAAAAGTGAAAGGGAAATGTCGATACCAATTTCGATTTTTAGTACAGGAACGCTTATTTAAGGTCCTTTTGTGTGAAGTAGAGCAATTACCACATTAGCTATGACAGCAATAAATCACTGGTTAAAATAAAAAACACAGAAATGTAATAAAAAAAATTGTCAAAATAGATATGTTAGGTTCCAGTTCTTTGACACTTGTTAATGAAAATAGATCCGGTTTTAGTAACCCTTTGAACAGGGGTAGATAATTGTCCGGCAAGTCAAGATGTTGGACAACAGTATGCATGAATAAAGATTAACAATTGGTCTAGATTGATATCTAGATTTTGCAAACGGCTGTTGTCTGAATGTGAAACCAGATGGGAAGGTTTTTGTAATGTCATGCAAGGTCTCATGTTCTTTTTCGAAAAGCTGCACAAAGGCACATAATTAACTATAAGCAAGGTTTGAAGTGCAATGATTTGTCAAGCACTTGTACACGTAAATGACACAGTGGGCTGTGCTTGTTTTATTAAGTAGACAGAGCTTGGTTTAGTCACTCAAATGGAAGTGAAGCGTTAAAAAGGGATCGCCACAGTAAAGTAGTAGAATACCGCAACAACTTGCCGCTAGTTTCAACAACTGGTTACATTTGTGCTTTTGTCTCTTGTGTATAATGAATTTATTCCGTGTAGCTCAGGTTGTCATATTTCCTTTTTGTCACCCGTCAGTTGTTTTCGCCGTCTTCTTCCTTGCCAGCGCTCAGTTGTGCCTGGGACGTACCCATCCCAGGTTATACCACTACATCCATCCAGTGTTTTGCGTCTCAAAATGATAAAGGTGTTCTTCCAAATATGGAAGCAAATATAAACTGATTATGGACTGGTGTTGTCGCACCTTACAAGTGGTGACCTCTGCAGTCATGTTGTTGGAAATATCGCATGCCCAACCGTGTTCAGTCACTGACTTTCACTCTGTGCCACGACAAGTTTATGAAAAGAATCGGTCTTGTCTACTCAGTTCCAAAGTTGCAGGCAGGTATAGTAGGTTCATGTGACACTGCTCGGGAATAAGCTGCTTTTTTCTATTTATGGTACTAAGTACATAGCTTGATATCAGAGAGCAACACAAATTTATTGTTGTATATTACAATAAAATCTCACTAATTTTGGACAAAAATAATTACGAAAATGGGCTTTTTTCTTATTTTTTCAAAGCCTTCTAACGTTGTTGCATTTGTCCATAATTTTCAAATTATTGTCTGGTGGTAGCTGTGATACAGAGTTTGATCATGGAAAAATGTCCACTTGGTCGGTGCCTTTTACGTGTAAAGAAATAATGAGAAAATTGTATATTACTCGTCCTCCTTAGTGTGTCCTTCACTGGTGACATTTTACTGTCATGTGCTATGTGACCCAAGAACTGAGAAACTTTGGCAGGTGATCATGTGGATACGATCATGTCTTTTCCACAAAAGTAGTGCTTTAAATATTCAGTGCACTTGGTTAGAAGGGTGTCTTGACCTCAACATGTGATGGCTTGCAAGTACACCCACTCACAAATTTGCCTCGTCACGAGTAATTCAGCTTTTGTTTGAGAGAAGTGCTACATGGTCATGCATTGGATTGTCTGGATTGCAAGTCAGATCGACTCTTTCTGGCCAACCTGGGTAGCTGTCGCGGGACGGCACCTTGTTGGTTTCGAAATTCTATTCTACCACTATTCTGAGGGTAGCAGGATCTTTGTTAGTTATATTTCCTGCTCTAAATGACAGTTTTTATGGCTATTTGGCAACATTCTGGATTATGACTCCATTTCCTTGTTTGCCGTCACTGAGGTTTTGAAAAAAGGACTTCGAGCACTGGCAGAACTGCTGCCAACCTTCTCTAACCAAAATTGGTTAGAGTTGAATAAAAATATCAATAGGTCAGGGCTTGGAATTTTCTGCGGAAACGCGGATTTCCGCTTTTTTTCAAATGTTCTGTCCGTGCATTTTATTATATTTCCGCGTAAAAAAAAATCAGATTTGATATAAAATTTCTGCGGCAAATTCCTTTCTTACTGCGGCGTTGCAGACGACGTTCACCTCGAAAAGCGAAAGTTGCTCTTTATGTTTCGGAGGAACGTAAATTGTCAACATTGCCGGGGCATCTGGGATAGCGTGGTGAGATTTTCAATGGCGTCTCTTGTTATTGTAAACCGCGGCGACAAATACCACGGCTTTGCAGCCAAAAATGTGTGGGTTGGGAGTGGACGGACGAGCTAAAAGGACGCAGACGAATGCTACTAAAGGTTTTTTTAGTCCTCCCGATTTTTGTCAGGGAAAGCTTCACATCCCTTTTCAAGGCTGGGTAGCGCGCATGATTTGGGCCGTAAAAGTTTCTGCGTTTTTTGTCAGTGGTCATTCCAAGCCCTGATAGGTTTTGCTAATCTGGAGGGATTCTTTCATTGAAAAAGTGAGCTACTGAAAAAATATCCCATCAACTACTTGGTTTTCAAATAAAAATATCATAGCCAACTATGCTTTTTTGACTTAATAAAGAGTGCAGTACAAACATAAAAACTTAAAGCTGCGTTTTGCCCTATTTAGCTGGCTAAAAAAACTCAAATTAAGGCCTTAACCATAACAAAATCATTACCCCAAAGAACATCAGATCCTTGATTCTTTCGATGTTCATATAAATTTAACAGAAGTAGAATCATGTCGTGCAAGGCAATATTGAGACCAAGTTTAGGAGCGTAAAAGGCCTACCGTATTCGCCCTAATAAGCGCCCTGGGAGATATTAAGGCGAATACTATAATTCAATTTTATTTTTTTTATTTATCTGGAACTTTAAGTAAAAAGGGTTGAAAACAATTAAAAAGGAGACTATACATAAAGTGTTATTTCACAAACTAAAATGTAGAAAAACAATAATCTGCATTATACTTGTAAATGAATTCTAAAATATTAATTTGTTACAACCCATCATTAAGGCGTATGGCTATCGTACATTCACTAGTGGCAGATTTGAAGGCGTGATCACTCATTGAGACGGTCTCAATGAGACCCTTTGAAACTTTGTTTGCAAAGAAGCTACGTTTCAGTGCCTAGAAGTTCAGTAAAAGGTTGTTATTGTCAACCAGTTTGTTGGAAAAACATACTAGCAGGTGTTGGAAGAGCTTGGAGGACACATTTGGTGACTTCAGGGACTAAAATTTGTGGGAAATGAAGTTCCAGGGGAGATCGGCACCTGCATTCTGAGGTTGCATTTTGTAAACAGGCATTCGCCAGTTCAGAGACTGAAGTAGCATTTCGTTTGTCAATCTCGTTGGCCAAATGAAACTAATCAATAAAATCTTGAACTGTATTAAATTTTGTTTTGTTCATGCAAGTACTTACTAGTAACAATCCATTAGACTTGTATACAGTCAAACTTTCTTCATTGATAGAGATTTTACATGGCGTTTGCGGTGTGGGTTATCTTAGCTTGAAGCATCTTGTTAATTTGTAGTGGATTGGCTTATGAATTCATTACTGATGAGAGGATGCATTCCATTAGAGGTGGCCTTCTTTTTCATTTCTCTACATCCACATCACTCTGAGTGAAAATTGATTCACTGTTGTCACTTAAAACCATAATTATTACAAGTTTCTTAGAGTGATTCAGGACAAGTCAATATTTATTAAAATTCAGTTTACTGTTGAAAACAAGAACACGAACAAAAGCACTGGGTCAGTGTTCTGGTGACAAAGCCTGAGCTATGTTGGATTTTTTAAGGGAAAATGCTTTAACGCAAGATGCAAGTTATGTCCCCTGCACAGCAGACCTTGAAAATTAAATGAGGCATTAGTTCACAATTTATTTAACATAGTTTGTGCCTTGATAGGCTGTGAGGTAACTATAGATGGCATATGACTTTAAAGTGACCCTGGTCACTTTAAATAGCCCTGTCGAACATCAAAGCCCCACATGAACGAATGCTAAACCAACGGAAATTATGTTTGTACAGAAAAAGTGTGACAATTTCAGACGTTGATCTTTTAGCCTCTTGAAAACACTTCACTGTGGAGCAACCTCAGCCTGCTTGTTTTGAAATATAAGGTGTGCATTTTGCTTTGAGAAATTTTTCTTTTTTTTTCCATTGCCACTGCAAATGTTGCACATTTTCTCATTGGAATGTGTTACCACCAATGTCAAGACACACTGACCGTAATTAAAAGTCTAACTTTTCATGCTTTTACAAAATTCATTTTAATGGTTAACTTTTTGTGTTCCCCGGATCTCTGGTGTCTAGACAGGTTACACCTCTCCTAAGAATGCGTGGACGATATTAAATTTCAGATACTGCTCAGTTCTTGAAAACTTTTTACATGAAATACTTGTCATTGTCATTATCATTGGTACTGCTGCCTTCCTGAAACATATTTTTGTTTCTTTAAAGGTACTGGACTCCCAGCAGTATTTTAGCAGCACAAGAAAACATGTTTGGTTCAGTCTTGAATACCTTCAGCCCAGGCCAATTTACATACATGTCAATAACGGGGAAAGTTTCAATCTAGGCATTAATGGCCATTAGTTGTAGCCAATTTTAATTCAAACAAGGGAGATGAATGAATGAGGTTTTAGAAGTGCACCTACACCTGATATGAAAGACAGTGTTTTAACACCAGAACATGGTGTGTATGTCATAAAACAGCTTTTGGTATATTTTGCATTTATTTGCAAGGAAAGTAATTAGCTTTTGAAAAATAGAAAAAGACAATTTCGGGATTTTTTGTGTGAAATAAGTGGAAAATTACTGTACTGACTTTAACTTTAGTTTATGTTCAGGTGGTCAGTGTTGTCCACAACATGGAATTCAAACTGGACTGGAATTACAAAATTCATTTACATTGGAAAGCCCATGTTCATAGTGTGGGGAGTTTGTATGTCAGTCTTTGAATTAATGCATTGAACTGGTGCCAAAATGTCCTTATTGCTTGAGAAATGACTCTATCTCCCAATACTTCAAGCTTGTGACATAAGTTTTCAAATTAGACACACATGCAAGCCAAATTGGTTGTGGCAAAATTCAAACTTGACCAAATGATAAGTCAAAACGAGTTATGGAGAAGAGAGGGTCACTTGAGACTGATCGATCTTTTTCATGTTCTGCAACCCGCTGGGGATAGGGTTCAGTCACATGGAGATAGTGCTGCACTCTCAGTCTAATTCATAGCTGACCTGTTTTCTGGCCAGAGTCTCCTACTTTGTTCAATGACCTCTACTGTTTCTGGGAATTTGTTATTGAGGGTGGTCAGAAATAGGTCAGTCTCCGTCTCTGCAGGTGGTGTCTGCCATTTTCATGCCGGTGTCCTGTTTCCTCTCTGTGGTCTGAGGACAGAGTATTCACACACTCACAACCCATTGGATTGCCTACATGACACAAATGTCTTAAGTACATTACATGCAGGATTGAACACAAAAGTGTCTAGCTTGAAGTGAGTAATGGTGTAGCACTCAGACCTGAACTTGAGATGATCTAGTCAGTGTGTGGGCAATAACCACTGGGGAGTTTGGCAGATCTGGAAGATATCCAATTCTCCACATATTGCTTGCCCACAGACTAAACAACTGAAATATTTCAAGTGGTCAGTGACATGATGTTGATTTCAGCTCCCTGTTGTTGTGTTCTAGCTGAATGTTCTGTGTTAGCAACTCAATATTTAAATGATCCCATTGAGAAGTTGTTATGTAATATCTCACCAAGTTTGGAGGAAGATAATTTCTGAAATTCCCCTCTTAACCATTTTTCAAGGGCTTTCAATGTTTTAGGGTGTTTCAGGTGATGCTGAGGCACTGATTAGGTGCTTTGGTACAAATTCTTCGGTTTAGGATGCTATGGTGGACAGGCGAAATTTCGTTTTGTCAAATTTCTCAACAAAAATAACTTTTCAGAAAATTTGCTTTGCTTTTCTCATGGTGTTTGTAAGGCCAAACAACATTTGGTAAAATTTTGAGCATTTGCAACAATGTTGTACTGGTAAGCCTTTTAAAAATAGAAATAAGGCAATTTTAGCAATTACCTTTGTCCCTAATTGAAGAATTTTACCTACATTTCATGGGAAAATGAGAAAATTAAAATTTCACCTGTCAGCCATGTTGTGTCCTAAAGTGGTGAGATTTTTCCAAAGCTGTGTAGGATAGTGCTCTAGTCTGCCAAGTGATGTTTCAAATAAATTTCAAAATGTGGCAGAAAAATCAATTTTCGGGGTGGTAGCTCCGTTTTTTTTTTTTCATAAAAGATATGTAGCACCAAATAAATTGTTGTCTCATTTTAAAGTTTCAGCTACAGGCAGTTTTGAGAAGGTTCGGGCCTTCACAACAACGTTTAAAGCCTTTGAAGATAGGCGAAAAGGTCAATTTTGGCAAATATATTTGTCTAAAAGTGGTGATGTGTTTACCATAATTACTCGCAAGGGCTTTGGGCATGCCGCAGTCAAATTTGACCACCAAATAATTTTTTTCTAAGTTATTTGCAATTTGCACACACCGAGTATTTGAAGCGGAAATTATACAAAATGGAGATTCAAGACTGTAAAACCATGTCACTAACTGGCAATTTATAAAATCCTGTTCTGTTGTTCTTACCAGAAAGTTGATTTTTGCTCAGAATATTGTGTGTGCAGGACTGGCAGTAATTTCCTATTGTCTCTTTTTTTCAATACTTGTTTTTGCCTAAAATCAATTTTATTGATTTGGAAAGTCTATAGAAAGCTTTGAAGTGTATCTTATGTTGTTGAGTTTTGTTTTATCAGTTATGTTCAAGCTAGGTTTGTACTTGCCTTGTCATGTTTTTTGTTAGCAAGTTGCTTAAGTTGACAAATTTGCTGCTACTTGACTCTGCATTCTCCCCAGGGATTAGTTGTTATGGATGCATTGGCCCTGACCTTAGGTTGAGGTTAATTTCCTTTGTTGTGGGGTTTCAGCGACAGCTGTGTGGCTGTCATTGACTTTCAACAATTAATGTGTTTTTTGCTGTATTCTCGTATTAGCATATCATGAATTCATTTTCTCTGCTTTCCTGTTTGATTTATTCGTCACTGACGTTGACAGACACTGGCAAGGAGATGGTAGATTAGTGGTTGAAAATTATCGAATTATGGTAAAAATTGTTTAGTTTATGCCTAATATGGTGTACACGTGAAATTTTGCTAGTAAATTCAGAGCAAACATAAATTTTTGAGAAAAACATTTTCGTTGTTAGCATTGTTTATGGGTTACAGCTGCATTATATAAATTTTTGCTGTATTTTCACCCACCTTATAAACTTTTTGAAATTATGAAAATGTTAATTTTAGTTATTAGCTGTCTTAAATTGTTCTAACCCTAGACATATGTTGTACACCATAGGTCAATTGATGTTTTTCTCCTGGCTGTTTGTTGTTATGAGATGAGTTCATATACACAATGCAGGAGCCTGCCATATGTACAATTCAACCTTGACCTTTAGTTCTTTGTGGCGAGTTGACTTGTGTGCCGTTGTGTAGGAAATGGATTGGGATGGGTTTGAAATTTTTATTGCATGCTCTAGGCAGTGATGGAAAAAAATTGAATAGAGTCCACTAGCTATCTTTTTCAATAGTGAAATGACAATTTATTAAAAACATTGTTAAAATTCATGTCTTGCTTTAATTTAAGCTGGTGCTGGCAAGTTAAATAAGACACCCATGCTTTCTTGTGTACTTTAGTTGGAGAAATGCTGAGGAGTGCGTCCCAGCTCTAGTAGGATATCTAAATTTGAGACTGGGTGTCCATTTCAACGCTCTGGACATCCCGTAGGTGAATGCCTGTTATGAGTTTTGTCTTACATCTGTTGATATTGCCAGGAAGCCCACATAATTATTTGAACCTGTGCAGGATTCCCATTAATTAACTGAGTTTATTTGTAATTGGGAGCAACACACTCCACTTTGTTGCAGAGACACTCACCAGTGATCTGTTTGAAAAGGAAGTCNTGTTGTTGAGTTTTGTTTTATCAGTTATGTTCAAGCTAGGTTTGTACTTGCCTTGTCATGTTTTTTGTTAGCAAGTTGCTTAAGTTGACAAATTTGCTGCTACTTGACTCTGCATTCTCCCCAGGGATTAGTTGTTATGGATGCATTGGCCCTGACCTTAGGTTGAGGTTAATTTCCTTTGTTGTGGGGTTTCAGCGACAGCTGTGTGGCTGTCATTGACTTTCAACAATTAATGTGTTTTTTGCTGTATTCTCGTATTAGCATATCATGAATTCATTTTCTCTGCTTTCCTGTTTGATTTATTCGTCACTGACGTTGACAGACACTGGCAAGGAGATGGTAGATTAGTGGTTGAAAATTATCGAATTATGGTAAAAATTGTTTAGTTTATGCCTAATATGGTGTACACGTGAAATTTTGCTAGTAAATTCAGAGTAAGCATAAATTTTTGAGAAAAACATTTTCGTTGTTAGCATTGTTTATGGGTTACAGCTGCATTATATAAATATTTGCTGTATTTTCACCCACCTAATAAACTTTTTGAAATTAGGAAAATGTGAAAAGGTTAATTTTAGTTATTAGCTGTCTTAAATTGTTCTAACCCTAGACATATGTTGTACACCATAGGTCAATTGATGTTTTTCTCCTGGATGTGTGTTGTTATGAGATGAGTTCATATACACAATGCAGGAGCCTGCCATATGTACAATTCAACCTTGACCTTTAGTTCTGTGTGGCGAGTTGACTTGTGTGCCGTTGTGTAGGAAATAGATTGGGATGGGTTTGAAATTTTTATTGTATGCTCTAGGCGGTGATGGAAAAAAACTTGCATAGAGTCCACTAGCTATCTTTTTCAATAGTGAAATGACAATTTAAACATCGTTAAAATTCATGTCTTGCTTTAATTTAAGCTGGTGCTGGCAAGTTAAATAAGACACCCATGCTTTCTTGTTTACTTTAGTTTGAGAAATGCTGAGGAGTGCATCCCAGCTCTAATAGGGTATCTGAATTTGAGACTGGGTTTCCATTTCAACGCCCTGGACATCCTGTAGGTGAATGCCTGTTATGAGTTTTGTCTTACATCTGTCGGTATTGCCAGGAAACCCACATAATTATTTGAACCTGTGCAGGATTCCCATTAATTAACTGAGTTTATTTGTAATTGGGAGCAACACACTCCACTTTGTTGCAGAGACACTCACCAGTGATCTGTTTGAAAAGGAAGTCATGTGATGCCTACAAGAAAAACGCTGACAGCCGACAGGGTAGTGTTGTAATTTTAGTTCTCTCTATCTCTAGGTGTTCCCAGCCCTACAATAATTGTAGCAAAACGCGAGGAGGATGTTGCAGAGGCCGAACCCTCAAGTACAGTCATCGAGGAGACGGTATGCGTGGAAACGGAAGAGGTTGCCGAGGAGGCTGACACAATCGGCCAGGTAGAGACTAGTGGTATCATTGAGGAGACTGTATCTAGCATACCTGAGGCTAGTGAATCTATTGAGCTGGTCGTCCCCACAGAACGTGAGGCACTAGCATTGGTAGACCATTCAGAAGGTGGCAGTGGTGTTCCGGGAGATGGTTTGCTCCCAGAACCAGATGGTGACCCGGCAGTCATCACCGTTCCAGCTAATGTCACGTCGCACCACGACATTCAGCTGTCGACAAAGGACGACAGTAACACCTCTTTTGGTCTGAACCTGGCTACCGAGTCAGTGGGCGATTTGAGCAGTCAGAGTGATGACAGAGCAGACTTCCTACAGACACACGCCAGCACTGCAGCAACAGTGGCAACAACGATACCAATGGTTACACCAGTGTCACTGATTCAGAACATCACTGCTAATGTAGGAGCGCCAGTGAGCGCGGGACTGTCTCAAATGAAGGCAGGTGATGGCACAGCAGCGATTTCACCTGTCGATGCCGAGTACTTGGTCGCCGTCCAGCAGATAGGGCTGCAAGCACAGCAGGCTCAGCAGGCACAGGCGCAAGACCTGTCAGCTGGTGCCAAGTGCCTCGTGTGTGGCGACAAGTCTTCAGGGGTACACTATGGAGTTCTTGCATGTGAAGGTTGTAAGGTGAGCATGCTTAAATGTCCAATGTCCATTTTCTGTGATCAGTTGTTTCCAAATGCTACACTATTTTAGTCTATCTCGCAGATTGACAATGATGTTCCTTCCCTGGTATGAATTTGACAAAGAACAAAAGTATGTTTCTTCACTGCAATTAAAACGCTTAATTCTTCAAACCTAAAATCTTATAATTTATATGTGTATACATAACGAAATGTGTTCAGAAGTTCTGTGTTTATGCATAGAACCCAAGTATTTTTGCATATACTATCCACCCAATAGCGCGACTGCTTTTTCTTTTTGTGAATATTCAGTAAGTTAGCATAAACACACAAGGATTTGATTGGTTTTCATACATGCGTGTATGTGGGCCTGTATTCGTATGAGTCTGACATGATTGTAGCCAGGAGTCCAGCGTTGTCTTCTGAAAAATTCATTAAACATCAAATTCCGTAGCTATTTTGGTATAATTATCTTTAATTGCTATTGCACAACTTGTGCCAAGACGTCAGTTGATGGCTTTTCCCAGAGCGTTGTCTGCATGATATCCTCCCCTCTCCCTGGATGTCGAATTTTCTGTGTTAATTCTGCGTTGTAGGGATTCTTTCGGCGAGCTCTGCAGGACATTGGCGACCCGACTAGAAAGAAATGTTATTTCAACAAAAACTGTGAGGTGACCGTCATCACTAGAAACCGTTGCCAGTACTGTCGACTGCAAAAGTGTCTGGCCCTGGGCATGTCTAGATCTGGTAAATGCCCCGCCTTTCTTATCTACCATTACTCCGCTTATAGCTTGTGTCCGTAAATGTTTTAGGGGTTCTTCCGACGAGCTTTGCAAGAGATTGGTGACCCAGCTAGAAAGAAATGCAATGCCAATAAAAACTGTGAGATAACTGTTACTACACGGAATCGCTGCCAATTCTGCCGTCTTCAAAAATGCTTGGCTCTCGGGATGTCTCGCTCTGGTAAACGATTCTTTCTTGTTCTCATCTTGTGCACTAATGTTAACTGTAGGTGTATGCGGGGTGTGCATTTTCTGTCTGACTATTGCTCTGAGCTTTGTGAAATGTGTGACTTTACATACAAGCGTGAGTCACGCGATCCCGTTACATTGGAGTTTTGTCACCTTCCTGTGCTTAAAGACACTCGTGAAAATGCCATTTAGACATATATTGCTGTTTTGCCAAGTTCAGAAAGAAGAAATTTGATATAGTATTGGACTTGCGTTTTAAGCTGTGCCGCCTCCTCACTGCAAGGCAGAACCATTGGTTAAGGCAATAGTCTGATATAACATGCCCGTATTTTGAGAACCAGCTTGATGCGCATTATTCAGTGGAGAAAACTGGTTCTCAAAATTTGGTCAGGTTATATCAGATGATTACCATCGGGTGATGTAACGCGAGTATTAGTTTGATTTGATTTCCCCTTTCTATGATCATATAAGTGCTGGTTGCTTATATCATTTTGTTTGTTTAAACACAGCCATTCTTGTGAATTTAACGTCAGTTTGTGGTTGACTCCACAGCACCTGTAATGAAACTTAAAACTCATCATCTATCTTATTTCTCAGAGATTGCTCTATTTCTCACAGTTTAGGTTTGTTGAATAGACATTTAAGTTTTACCTTCTTTTTAGCCGCCAAGCTGGGTCGGAGGTCACGGCGCATGCGAGAGATGATCACAGAGGCGTGTCGCACCATTGAGGACACACAGACAGCCCAGGCACTGCATGGTCTCCTCAGTCTCAAGGCTGAGTCGTCGGGAATCACCGACTTTCCCACTCTGCTAAAGGCTGTAGGAGAACGAGGCGTGGCTGGTGAAATCGGGCAGGGTGACCTAGCCCAGAAACTGGAATCTCAGTTGAACGCGAGCGGAGACAAGCCGGGTGAGGCCTCTTCTATCATGCAGTTGTTGATGAGGATGCAGGCGAAGACACAGGCGGAGACGGGCGGGCCGAGTACAGGTGCTGCGCCGGACTCCTCAGAACTTCAACTGCAGGTAGGGTCACAGGTCTGTGCCACTCTGTATGCCCTTCACCAAGGATTTTTTCATTTTCTTGGTTTATTGGCTGCATTCGAGTGGTTTTGACCATCAAAACTTAGGTCAGTTCTGCTTTGACGTTTGTCTCCATTCAATTTTGTAAGCCACTCAAAATCAAATATGTTCAGAATTATGTCTACTGAGAAAATTTGCATACTGCTGCTAATTTATGTTCGACTCATCAGGACTTCGTCTTCAGTTACATTTTTCACTCCGTTGTTCACAATATGTGCGTTGTTGTTGAATCGTCTTTGTTATCACATTCAGTATATCTGCGCCATATGTTAAGAACACGAGCCACGTTGAAAACGATCTGTCATGGTTAGATGTGGCTCCTTTTCAGATAAATCTCGAAAGAGCTAGGCAGACGCCCAATGAAACATCACAAAAAGTCCGAGCCGGTGTCAAGACGACTCCAAAAAACAAGAGTACCTACAGCCAGAAACAGGTGTCAACTGTGCAGAACACAATAAACCAGCAGCAGCTGCCCATATCGTCTTCACAAGCGGTGAGTCCGAATACCCGAGCATTCTTTTGCAGGTACATGAACGCGTCACCAAAACAGATTGAAATACATGGATTAAGTTTTAATTCAGCGTTGTTTTTGTACAGAAAATTAGATTCTCTCAATAGCAGACTCGATGTATGCTTTATGTTTTTCACGACTTGGAATTTTCCTCTTTTAAGAGGATTTCCTCTTTTTTGGTTTTGATTTCCTCTTTTTTTCCAGTTTCCTCTTTTTGTCTCTTTTTATGATTAATTTGACTGTATTCATGTAGAATATAAATAGGTAAATAAAACAACAAGAATGGATCAACTGTATTCATGCAAATACGTGTTTATTTCAGTTAAATTTTACTACACAAAAATATTTCTGTCAGAAAAGCCTTATTTGTGGAGTGATGCATCTCCTGAATTTTTCATCTTTTTGTGATTGGTCATTCCAAGACCTGATATTGCTACGGACAAAGGGTTTCAAGTTAATTACCTGGATTACCTTTCTTCAGGTTGATCATTGTTTCTCTTCTTTCAGTTTTAGGATTTCGTCTGACTGCATTGTAATTTATACTTGTGTTAGATGCCTATAGTTGTAATGGACAGGTCTCATAGGGTCCGATCCATGACACAGTACCAACAAAACTTGTGTCGGATGGAGATGCTTCAAGGCTGCCTTATCCGCCTAGTCACGTGACAATCATAACGGTAGATCACTCGGACAAGGCATATTCAGCCATGTTATGCTGATCTCACAGTTAATTTCATCCGCCTTTGATGTTGAGCAGNCATTCAGTATACCTGAGCCATATGTTAAGAACACGAGCCACGTTGAAAACGCTCTGTCACGGTTAGATGCGGCTCCTTTTCAGATAAATCTCGAAAGAGCTAGGCAGACGCCTAATGAAACGTCACAAAAAGTCCGAGCCGGTGTCAAGACGACTCCAAAAAACAAGAGTACCTACAGCCAGAAACAGTTGTCAACTCCGCAGAACACAATAAACCAGCAGCAGCTGCCCATATCGTCTTCACAAGCGGTGAGTCCGAATACCCGAGCATTCTTTTGCAGGTACATGAACGTGTCACCAAAACAGATTGAAATACGTCGATTAAGTTTTAATTCAGCGTTGTTTTTGTACAGAAAATTAGATTCTCTCAATAGCAGACTCGATGTATGCTTTATGTTTTTCACGACTTTAAGAGGATTTCCTCTTTTTTGGTTTTGATTTGCTCTTTTTTTCCAGTTTCCTCTTTTTGTCTCTTTTTATGATTAATTTGACTGTATTCATGCAAACACGTTTATTTCAGTTAGATTTTATTACACAAAAATATTTCTGTCAGAAAAGCCTTATTTGTGGAGTGATGCGTCACCTGCAAATTTTTCATCTTTTTGTCATTGGTCCTTCCAAGACCTGATATTGCTATGGACAAAAAGGTTTCAAGTTAATTACCAGGATATAGTGTTCGCCTACCTTTCTTCAGGTTGAATGTTGTTTTTCTTCTCCTTTCAGTTTTAGGATTTTGTCTGACCGTAGTGTAATTTACACTTGTGTTAGATGCCTATAGTTGTAATGGACAGGTCTCATAGGGTCCAATCCATGACACAGTACCAACACAACTCGAGTCGGATGGAGATGCTTCAACACTGCCTGATCCGCCTAGTCACGTGACAATCGTAACGGTAGATCACACGGACAAGGCATATTCAGCCATGTTATGCTGTCATCCGCCTTTGATGTTGAGCAGTGGTATTGTCATGGTGCACATTAAGACATTTTCTATTTCATCTGTAGGTGCTGGTCATCAATGCACTGAACTCTCCCCAGAGGCTGATGTTTGCCCCAGGCCAGATGCCACAGATGGTACCCGTCGTCAACACGGCCGCACCTGCTGTCATGGACTTTCACCAGTCACCCACTGTCCCCATCAAATCTGTCATTGTTCCCAACACTGCACTCACCACAGTCAAACAAACAGCGAAATCTGACGAGCAGCTTACTCGGAGTCCGCTGAAAAAACGTCCGTACAAGGCGCCAGAAACGATAGAATCACCTGACGACAAACGGGTCAAGATGACCACTACTGATGTCAGTGCCGCATTTATTCCTCCCGGTGTTGTGAGTGCAGGAAACCTAAATGCTCAGGCTAGCCGGGCAGCGGTTGTTCCCATTGAAACCACTGTTGTGACGGACTCTATGGCAACAGCAGTGCCGTCAACGATGTGGAGTGCACCAGAGAATGACGTGCGTGTGGACATGAACATTCTGGCCACAACCATCGAGGAAGCTTACCTGGAAACTCTTAAATTCACGCTGGAGAATACAGTCGATTTGAGGCAGGGTATGCTGTCCAAGCTGTTAAACGCGTCCAAGACCAACGGCGAGGGAGGAGAAGCTATTCAGGTAGTAAGTGGAGTCAAGACAGTACCCACGTGACACAGACACATTGTCTGTTGTGATACCAGGGGTACTATTTTGACTCCTGTAATTTTGAGGGTGCACATCTGGTCATAGCTAAGTCTATAGAGCAAGTGCGTGATTGCAAACGCTTTACTATGTTTATGTAAGAAAGAATCCCTGAAATTCAGGCATATTCAGCAAGCAGCATTCCTAATATGCAATTTACAACCGTCTTCGTTGATGTTTTGTAGGTTCCTAGAAAAGTGTCCAAATGTGGCCAACTTCGGAACATCGTATCTCAAAAACGGGAAATGGGAGTTGTAGGAAACTTTTAGATGCTATACTTTATTCACAGTTCTCCAAAACACTTTTAAGGTTTTTTTAAAACATTCCACTTTTGCTGACAACAGATGACGACGACTTTCAGACAGATATGACCACCGGTGTGCCCCTTAGTGGCAATTTTAGTTTTTTATGTTTACCACTGTATCTTCGAAGGACTTAAACGGATTTCCATAAAATTTGGTAGATAGGCATCTATTAGTGAGGTGACGCTAGCCATTTATTTTTCGGATTGATTCAAGGTATTTTGCGCCACCTAGTGGCCATTTTTGTTTTTGTCAAGTCTGTTTTTTGTCATCCAAACCACTCTAAGGATGATTGTGAAAATTGGCATGTATGTTCTTGCTATGAAGAGGACGATTGACAATGATTTTCCGATGACTTGGACGACTGTGGCACCTCCCAGTGGCAGTTTTGTTTTTTTTTTCGCCCATACCTGTATCTCTTGAGCTTTCTGCAAGATCTTTATTAAATTTTGCATGTGTATTGATATGAAGTTAACAACGGAAGACGACGACTTTCAGACAGATCCGACGAACACTCTGCCGCCGAGTGGCAATTTCATTTTTTTTCCATTTTCCTCCGTTTCTCTAAAGTTGATTGATGGATTTTCATGAAATGTGGTAAATAGGTTGCTGTTAAAAAATGGTAACATTTTCCCGTTTTTTGATGGATTCGAAGTATTTTGCTTCATTTAGTGGCCATTTTTGATAGGAATAAACACCCCTAGAAGCACACCATTTGCAGTGCATTCGTGGGTGCATTTCAACGCTCCACGTTGCTGTTGTTGAAAAATGGAAGACTACTGAGTAATTATTTTTTAACAAAATAGCTGTAGAATAACCGTTAATAGTTTGCCTGTGGACAGTATATTGAGACCTGTTTAGGTGATAGGGTTATACCTTTCGATTTCCCATTTCACACGCGACTTGTGACATAAGGCATGTTAATGCTTCTTTTTTTCATACTGTAGACAGAATGGAGCTCACAAATATTTTTTGTCTTAATAAACCACTTTATTTTTATTTTATCTCTAATCGAGGTTGGCCATTTCTGACCTACTGATGTAGGGTTCAATGCAGTTTTAACAAAAAAGTTTTTCATTTGCTTATTTATATACCATGTGTTGTCAGACTATAGCAGTGTTGTGGCGGTGGCACTGCTTTTAAACAAAGGAGCATTCACTGAAGATTCAGCCAACGAGGAATGTTGATAAAAATTCAAAACCGATCGGTGCAGAATTGTCCTCTCTACATAAGGTGTACGTTCCATTTTAACTGAATGAGCTACTGCTCTTGACCTGGCCTAAAATGGGGGCCTGCTCTGTAGTTCCGGGTGACCCCTCGAAAACTGGGAATTAAGATCAGAAAGTGTTGTGACCGGACTGGCATTTAGCTCAGTAAACCATTGTGGAATCCAGGCAGGTGAATGGAAAAATTGTGACAACAGGGGGCAGCTCAAATCACTAGGACCCCAGATATTTTATAGTTCAGGGCCCCCACCCGAAGAAACCTTAGTCTGTCACTGTTATCCATCCTCCGTTCTTTCAAATAATTGTATAATTTTTAATTGGAAACACATCAATATATGGTGTAACGGATAACTCCACATTCACTTGCATGTGATTAAACTTCTTCCTTTGTTTTACTCAGATGTTTCGAACGTAACCACATGCTCCTTAATTCAAGTCTACATGGTGTAACAACTTGGGCTTGCGTGTGGGATACAGGCTGGCCCTTACAGGCTGGCCCAAGAAGTGCCCTATTTTATATTTCATACAAAGTTTGTGTTTTTCCGTATTTTCAGGTGATGTAGGCAGTAGGCCTGGGCAATTCTATTGACGCTAAAACAAACCAAATTGGACTGAACTCAGCACAAGCTGAAACAAGTTCCATGACTTTGGTGCTTCTTACACAAATACAATCCAGTCTAGACTGTGACAGGAACAATGTATCTGATAGAGGGACAATTGAACTTTTAGTGGCCAAATTTCAGGGGACTGGAAGTGTA
The DNA here is from genome assembly GCA_002633005.1 of Phoronis australis. Taxonomy (NCBI): domain Eukaryota; kingdom Metazoa; phylum Phoronida; family Phoronidae; genus Phoronis; species Phoronis australis. The sequence goes on along the minus strand of NMRA01000006.1, from coordinate 2,212,670 downwards.
ACAAATCCCTAAATGTAACGCTTACAGCATCTTCCTCTTTCAGCAAGTAGTTCCGTTGCAGAAACTCCTTGGTGAATCCCTCAGGAAATCAAATCGCTGTTGGAATTTCGATGTTTTCAGTTATGAGAATCCTCCTGGTGGACCGTAAGCTGGTTCCTAACAAAATATAAATTTTGCGGTGACAGGCAGATTGCAATAAATCCGAAAAACTAGCATTTTATCAGTTTATCAATCAAGAAGGTTGAAAGTGACCCTGGCATGTTGGATATGAAAAGGAAGGACAACAATCCCATGGAGGATGCATTCTATCTTAAAGAGGTCAACTTCTCTGGCTATGGCCTTTATTTGCTATTGCCATGTTTCCAATCCGAAATTTGGTTACCGAGCATTTTAAGTGTCTTTCTACGGGGTACACTATTCTTGCCAAAATTTCACCTCCAGTGTGTGCGTCAGAAACAACAATTTTGTAAAAAAAATTTTGGACCTCGACAATTTTGATTCACTGCTACTTATTGTACAGTGCAGTTTGTTGTTATCAAAAGAATCACCCAGGCCTGCTATCTGTACCCCTATTTTGGTCATATCAGGCCGATGATAAATGATCAGTCTGATATCAATCTGAACATCATTCATAAAGCATCATTCACTGAAAGCCTCTTTTTATCATTTGTCATTGCTCAGTGATAAGAAAGCGTATAAATTATCTTCATTGGTGATAAACCTTGCATGAATCATTAATACGAATTCTTATTAACCATTTTTGTCATATCATACCATTCATATGAATTCCTAAAAATGGTTAATGTTAATTCATGTAAAATTGTTTTATGATAAATTAAGGTCAAGTAAAAATTGCCTGGGTACACTACTTGAAAATATGGGAATAGGTTCAAAAATGGAAATTTAGGTTAAAAGATTAAATAGGTCGCTTTGTGGATGACCTTATGTATTGTTACTTCCTTTTTGTGAAGATGCAATGAAGTTGATCAGGTCTTCCCAAACTTTACACAGGTTCCATCTGCCATGTCGTCTGCTGAGGCTACCGCCTGTTGGAGAGCGTACGAGGCTCGATTTAACGATGCCATCGCCGATGTTGTCAATTTTGCCAAACGGATACCAGGGTTCTCAGCACTAGAAACTGAAGATCAGATCAGTCTGATAAAGGGTGGCTCTTTTGAGGTACGCTTCTTGGTTTTGACAACTCTTCTAAAATGTGGGAAAGTCATTGAGAACTGGTTTGACTAAAATCCTCATTATCACCTTTCTGAACTCTCTTTTGGTTCGAGTTTTATATACGTGTTACTATTCTAGTAATATTTTTGTAGAAGTTGTATTTTGAAATGAAATTTGTTTCTTAAAGAAGCCCAATCATATGTGAACAGTTAGTTGAGGTCAAAATGCCATCTTTGAGCTAAAATAATTTGAGTTTGCTGCATCAGTGCTAGTCTCAGATGCAGACGGTGAACTCCCTTTGGTCCTTACTCTAATCCTGACACATTTTGTCATTTGAGGGACTTTCTAGACAATTTATTTGCAGAGAAATTAGCACTAGTGCGGGATTGAACCCACTAGCTCTGGAGCTGCATTCAAATGCTCAACTGCTGAGCCGAATCCCACGCGCTGAGTATTTAAGCAAATTCCAGTGGTAAAAACACCAGCCTTGATTTCAACAATTGTCTGGCAAACAACAACGAGAATTGTTGGTTTGTAATAAAATCACAAAAAACGAGGGACGTCATTGCTTTATTGCTCAGTTCAAAAGAGTCCCGTCCCGTCCAGCAATCCCTAACAATGCCATAAGAATGACCCCTGTAATTTAATGTGTTTTTGTGTCATTTTCGCGGACATGATGATTTTGCGAAATTGAAATCGAGACATCTATGATGATCAGTTTTGCAGCAGTTCTGCTATTTATCCTAGCATACTCGCATTTCAGAATGTCATGTTTGGCACGTTTTTTCTCCAGGTTGCCTGCGTGATGCATGCATCGTTCATTGAGACCACGACCAACACAATGCTACTTCCTGGTATCGAGATCTCGTACACGCGGGAACAGCTGCGTAACAGTTTTGCCCTCGGCCCCACCTACGTTGACCTGTTGTTCAACTTCGCCAGCCGTTTCAACTCATTCAACCTTAGCAACTCAGAGGTGTCTCTCTTCGCCGCCTTGATGTTGATCACACCAGGTGAGGTTGTGAGCATCATAATTCATTCGGAGAATCCATTGCTGGGAACGACTTATCAGTTTCAGGCACTCAACTGAAGTTAGCACTTGTGGATAATTTTCGTATTGTCAATTGCTTAATGAAATGTATTCTTTGATTTACTTTCATAAAGAACAAGTTTTGTTGACATGGAGGTGATTTTGAAATAGAGGCATTTTGTTAATTGTGGCCTTGGTACTGAAAACTGCTTTGTTATGGTAATGCGGTGCCTTGTCAATGAATCTGTATAATTTTTATTTAGTCAAATATCTACAAATCATAGCTTTTAACTTAGTAAAAGTAAAAATTTTCTGAGAGTAGAAAAGTTGTAGAATTAAATTTTTGACGTTGTACCAGCTTGCCATTAAGTAGGTCTTGTGACCCTGTTTTTTTTAGTAAAATTTAGCGAAAAAGCAAGGTACATTCATAGCGAAACCACGGTATCAATGGTACGACCAAATTTCGTTTGATATAAATGTTCAAGATGAATTCTCAAAAATTCTGTTACAGTTTCCTAAATTATAATTTCTTTTTATGCCATATCAATTCCGATTGGCCAATTCTGAGATATGATAGTTTGAAGTTAGCCGAATTTGGACGTGTTTCTAGTGCCTGACATTACCTTAATAGCTCTCCTGTTTTTTTGTCGCAGACCGACCTGGACTGAGCAATCGAGAGAAGGTGAACAAGCTACAAGAGATTCTGATTCAAGCTCTCCAACACCAGATGTCGCTGCGTAACCCCGAGAAGCCGTTGTTCCCTCGCCTACTCATGATCATCTCCAACCTCCGTGAGCTGAGCAGTGAGCAGAAGAGGATGCTCATTCATTTGAAGGAATCAAATATGGAGTTCTCCGAGGGACTGTTGGCCGAAATTTTCGACCTGACTGACTAGTGCTAGGCCTGCACAGGGCCGTGCGTGGTCAGAGATGAATTATTGCAGCCTTGAGCAGTAGATTAGGCAAAGCAGTGAGAAAGGATCGGTCAAGATTGGAAATAAGTCGTATTACTGCCATCTGGATGTGTTTGGAAATACGCGTTGCAATAAGAGGCAAGAGTTCTAATTCGGATGTATTTCTGCGACAGTGGTTCAATTATTTCCTTGAGACGAGCACAAAGTTCACAGTATTTCTCCCCTCATTGCGTAAAAAAACATCAGCATGCCATGAAAAGTACAAGTTGCGATCACTGCATCAGTGTATTTATTCAATCAAGCATGGGATATTGGCAGACAGCAGTCTTAGGCTAGTAACTTTTAAAAATGGCTGTACAATTACAGATGGCCAAGTCTGCTAATACCTTTAGGACAGCCTAACATTGTGATAGATAGAATGCACTTGAGGCTAATTGCTTTTAACTCTAAAATAGCCTGGCTTTGAACTCGTGAATTTCTCCATTTTCTGCTGATGCCTTTCTACACGTTTCACTCAAAGGTCACGCGTATTCCAAAGTTGTGAGGACTTTGAGCCCACAGCATACCTAACCAAATATGAACTCTGGGTTTGACTTGATCTTAACTTGATGAAAGGAAACATTGTGATGTGTGATGGCGTATTGGGTGTTCTGCACATAAATTACTCCCTCGTCACTAGAGGGCAGTATCAGTCATTGATCCCATCTGTCCAGATGCCAATGCTTCATGAAAGCCATTCGAGATGTAAAGCTCTATGGGATTACGTCTGTAGAATGATTCAGTGTTGACAAGTGCATCAGGCACTTACACACAGTAAGCATGATGCGTTGTATGTACATGTTTGAGGACTTGTTTAGTTTTCTTATGCTGCACAGAACATTATCAGCAGTTTACATTTTGGTCCATTTGGAAGTGTAAACAGATTTACGGAAAAATACCCGCAACATGCAGGGGCGACCTTTAAATGGGGGGAATGTTGGGAAACCTGTCTGAACGTCGTATCTTTTGTAGTTGATCCACGGCTCGTAGCAGAAAATTTGCATATTTAGGAAACCTGGGATTTTCTATGCAATAATCGATTGAGCTCACGTAGTAAGTTAAGCATGTGATTCAACCATCAAACAGCATTTACTGTTTTGTACATGTTTCGAGTTATTTTGTGTTGTTATGAAAAGTGAATGTGTCCAAAGTTTGACACAGAACGGTTGTTACACAAGTGTGTATCCACTGGCCACTATCTAACTGGATAGATATGTTTCTTATTGTAAAGATTGCATCTGCTTGATTTTAAATGGAGTGCAGACAGCAGATATTGGTTGTCTGTTTGAAACCAAAGCAAGACCGCGCATTATTTCAGAGGCTCAGAAATCTACAAGTTCTCTCTAAAATAAGTCATCTTTAATGTTTAACACGCCAAAAATGTCATTGTACGAAAATTCATTAGTTCACATTCAAGTGTATTTAAGCACTGTTATCTTTTTCAAGCATATTGGGAGATGGTCTTAATCAAACTGAAGTTGAAATTGTTGATAATCAATTCTACTATGCATGTACGTCCCTAATTTGTCGATCCACCACAGAGGGCGTTCACCACAACCCAGGTGGCGTTGGTGGTGTCATTTCACAGTCCATTTCAGTTTGGTTAAAACCATTGCCCAAGATTTAAATATACTTAACTGAACAAACGAACCTATGTACATCAGCAGTTAATCAGTCAAATGAAATGATTTAGCCACAAAAGGTACATCTGTGAGCTTCACTAGCGACACAATGACATATTTTTAAGAATTTGAATTATTTCAAAAACTAAGCAAGATTGACTGTTATAATACAATAGTGACACTCATTATGAGCCCAAGATGCGCATGGGCAGACCTGCTTTAATCTAAATCTCATTTTCTGTTTCAAACATAGACCCGTTTTTCCTCGGTGCCAGAGTTTCTATTTTTGGACTTCAAACAAAAGTGTTTGATGTATGCTAATTTTGTGCTTAGTCCTGTCCTGTTTAACTCCAGGAAGACAATGTCTTCCTGATAATTTAATGTTAAGTATTTATTGTCTTGAACTGTCTTTTGGATGTTGCAGTTGGAAAAAAAACGCAATATTTGCAGTAGTTGTAGAAGTAAGAATTATTAGTCTCTTGTCTTGTGATGTATAGTCAAGTCTGAAAACATCTCTGTTCCTATAGGTCAGTGAACTTGAGTGTCTGCAATCCTGAAGAATGGGTGAGAATATCCCTGTTGGTCAATCCCTGTTGATACTCTAGTCTACTGTGCTGTTGGAATAGAGATCTTTTTAAGACTAAGCAGTTGGTCACATGATGTGACCTACTTGTGGCATGTAGGAGACTGATAACTCTTTACTTGTACTGTATTTACAAGATAATATCTAACACAATATTCATATTTTCACTAGTTAGTGGCTTTACCTAACACTTGTTGTCAAATTGCAAATTATAATATTACTACTAGAACAGAACTATTCTCTTCCATTTCTCAGAATACCACCGGAGTTAAAATGATGAATTGGGACTATCTAAATCAGATGTGGTTACAACTTCTCCATTATTTATATTTTGACGAAACCAGTGTTTATTATTATGTAAAGTATAATATTTAAGTGGCATGGCAGAAATTTTCTGTCCTAATGTGTTGTTGTTAATGGAAATATGGATTAATTGTAATATATGATATTGTATTAGACATTGTAGATAGCTTTTATTTGTAACGAGAGTCTAGGCTTTGTTTCATAGCAGACTGTGTAACATAAGTTATTCCTGTGTTTGTAGATGTAGACAGTGGTAGCTCACATGAAACTTCAATGTTTGTGTTAATAAAATATGTTTTAATTCTTGTGGTAACTGACGTGCTGAACAAGTGACTGTTGACTAGCATAGAGAAAAGGTGTGACCTCCTGTGCTGTTTAAAAGACCGTGGGTTAAGTTCCTGTTGTGACAATCAATTGCTACTCTGTGGGTGATAATTGTCAACGACTTCAAAAGATAGGAAAGAAAATCCGCCGGTTGATACAGTGTTATCAACAGTTTCTAGCTTTAAAACCAAAGATGAGCGGTAAAGGTTTGGTGCTGGGGTCGTGTTGGAGTTGGTTTGCCAAATAGCACGATTGTGCAAGTACATTTTTACGACGATGATATGTGTCCTTCACTTGGAGTATAAATAGTGTCCACTGCGAACGGTCATGTTCAAGGAGATTTACCAAATACATTTCCTACTCGTGCAGCCATTTTAGCAGACGAAAAAACGTAAGACTGAGATGTCGCCGTGCATCAAAACGCGTGATCTTGCTTTGCGATATCTGTCTATGGTACTTGGCCCGGATGTCACACGGGGTGAAGTATACTCTCGAGCAGAGGGGCGGCTCGGGGCCATTACCCCTTCGCCCCTCTATAAATCGGGCACTGTTAACAATTCACGCGGGGAAGAAGATACGATTCCAAATTTATCGGGGAAAAATCGTGCAAACCACAGCGGTATGAAGACAGTCGGTCCACGCTGTAAAAATATAGTAGCAGCTAGCGAAAGAATGTACGTTTGAAGAACCATTGTTTATGAATTGCACAAAAGAAGTATTTACCAATGAAATGTCGATACATTTTCCTGTAGCTTCATACTAATAGTATTTCTGTCGTGACTATGAGTTGTCTGTAGACACTCGCACATAGAAGACAGTCGAGGGTACATGTACATGCGCGCACCCAGCCTTCAATATGGGGGGCTCGAATTCTTGACGTCGTGGACCTTTTGCTAACAAAACAGCGGGCGGACTAATAAAAACGGGAGCACCACTGTGAAGTGCGCGTTTGCGCTTATTTAGTGGACTTTTGTCCCCATTTTCTCGAACTTTTTGTCTCTCAGGGGCGGATCTTTAAGTTTTTGCCCACTTCGCCAAATGGGGGGCTCATTCGAGCGCCCCCCTCCCCTCCCTTCGGGTGCGCGCATGATGTACTGGCAGTTATAAACGAAGATTTCAGTGATTTTTGGAGTTTCGAGTTAAACCCATAAACCGCAACCTCTGGAATGAACCAAAACGGGCCTACTCGTTCAAACGAATAAATTCGAGAAATTGGCTTGGGGGACCACAAACACTTGGATTGCCCCGCCTAGCTCCCAGGTTCCCCCGGTTGCCCGTCAAGAATATGCACGCATTTCTTTTGAGAATTTCTTACAATATTGTGCTTTGATACACAACGAACTGGTACCAATTTACTTGTTGAAGTATCTACGAAAATCAGCTGATTCATCGATGATTTTTTGACAATTAGTAGCTAATCTTGAAAGAATTCATGTTTCAGCGATCTCGGTTAGTTGCAGTTTGAAGTGGGGAAATCTCTTTTATAGGATCCTCAATACCAAAGTACACTAGCTATTTTGCATATCTGAAATCATTCGCATTCTGACAGTCAGAGGGAGTGTCCCAAACATGTACTTTCAAATAACATATGCATTAGTGTTTTAAGTTCACAAATAGGAGATCAACAAAAATTAATTTTTTCAAATCAAATTAATGGCATTGCTCATTAACTTGGGAAGATTAATTTTCTTTGCACTTATTTTTTTTAGTTTCCAGTATAGTATTGCGCAATAATTCGCCCCCGAGCCCACCAGGGTGCGCGCATATGTTAGTCAGCAATTCACACCCCGAACATGCAAATGGTATCTGGGAGATGAGCTGACCAACCGCTAGCCTAGTTCATCCAGCTTCCGCATTTTCATTCCTTCGTGTGAAGTGAGCTGTCACCTCGATCTCAGTCACAGTTCTTTTGGCAGACACATGGTCGGCGTACCATAGGGGGCTATAGCAGCCCCCCTCACTTATTTCATGAGTTCATAGGGGGCTGGTGGGCTATAGATCCCTCTTATTTCTCGTTGTTTTTGGTTTTCTGAGAGAAGAAAATAAGGAATGCCAAAATGAATTATGTCCCACGCATGTAAGGCAAACGTGAGAATTGCACTTTTTTCCTCTAAAAATGTGCTCGAAGCATTCAGACGACAACATGCAAAAATGATGAAAACCGTAAGGTTGCGTTCACCGAATTTAGAGCGTTTTCACCGTTATAGTCAACGTGTGCAAATTTTTAAAGAAATCACATTATTTTGTCCGCATAAGCATTTTGAAGTGCTTCTACGATTCTGCAAGCAATTTCGAATCCATTAACCCTAATTTACATGAGGTCCTTGTTAGGCCCTAAATTACCAATTCAATGACATATCATGGATTTCTTGGTAGCGATTTTTGCTTGATTCCTATGCCGGTCAATATGCTCGCTTTATGTTCGATACTTAGTACGAACTAAAATAAGTGTCTACCATTCTCTCCTTGAGTACACTGTGGTTGCCGTAGATACAAACTAGGACGGATTATGACAGTCATCCACATAAACCATGACATACTGGACCGCAGAATTATAGAAACTGGTGTCTTGAGTTTGTACTCGAAATCGAGCTCGAAATTACTTTCAACATTTTCCGTCCAAAGATTAGATCTCGATGTCGATTTATTTTTAGCTGTGTTCATTCAAGGTCAAGGCCGTGTGATTATTTCCAGTCATAGTTATTTTTTTCCAAGATGTAAAAAACAATGTAAACAATTCATTTTCAATTTAAAGTGATTCAAGAGATATAAATAATAAAAAATTAATTGAATAATTACGATTTTTGCTAATTATGGCATTAGTATGCAGGCAAATCAGGTTTATAAGGTCGAAACTGTTAGCCCTGTATCAGGACCGATACAGCACCTTAAATTGGTCATTTGGACAAATAATTGTGATTTCTTGTAAGACTTGCTCTACTTAGTTGTCCTATTTTGAGTGTTATGAGCATTTTCGTACATGATTAAGGAATAACGTAACAAGATAATTACCATTTACGTTCTAATTACTTGATACTTATGCATCCTAATCAGGATCAACGCGGTAGAAATAGTTTGCTCTATATTATGGATTGAAGAGGCGGATCAAAATGGTTATATGGACAAAAAGTGGCGACGTCTTCAAAAACCTAGACAAACTTGCTCTATTTTGACCATTACCGCTCCCCCGGACGAATAGCCGATACCTACTTGGGAGACTGCATGTTCTAAGTTTTTAAACTACGTCAATGGTCCAACGAAGAAACTAAAAATAGTAATTAGGCCGGGTTTATATAGTGCAGTAAATTACTGAGTACTTCGAAAATTATTACCTGGCTATAGACCAGATCAACCATAAACTTTTTCAGCTCCTCTGAATCATACTACGGGTGCTTTGCATCAATTTTAAGTGATAAATTGCTCCTGTGGTTACCTAAATCGAATTAATCCAAAGTTTGCAAAGTTTTTGAAAATGTGACGTGACAGGATTTTTATTCCTATTTGTCATGTGGGTTCAAATTGTGTCATCACTGAAACCCAAATAATGAAGTAAGTTCCTATATATTTTTTCTTGTAACATGCGAATTCACTAAGAGATGTGCGGGCCTCCAAATTCCAGCTTCGGCAAAAATATGTGAACGCTGTCCACACAGCTTCACAATGTTTTGTTATTTTGCCATTTTTAGCCTTAACCGGTACACCACATAGTCTAACATCTAACGGTTATGGAAACGGTCTGAAAGTGTTCAGTGGTAAAAAAGTACGTATTGTGCGACTTCTGGGCTCGGAAAGCAATCGATGGAAAACGCGGTTTTATCGCCGCTTTAAAATATTTTATTTTCATTTCTTTCGGCACCATTGTTGCAGCCCACTGTCACAGGAATGTGGAGCAATTCTTCAGTGGCCGTGGCAAAATTCACCGCTACAGGACGCGCGTGGCAGATAAATCCGGGATCCGCTCAGGAGAAATGCAGAGAATTTTATTTTGAAGCAGCAAAAAACAACTGGAATGAAACTCAATTATTGCGGTTTGTCCGTCTCGGTTCCTTCGGTTGCCTCGGGTCAGCTTCAGTGAAGAACACAAAACAGCCGCAATCACCTCCCTCGTCGCAGCGGGTGTTTAGCTTAATTGATTGAAGAAAAGGACAGTCCATTGAAGTAAACATAGCTGGTGCATTATGGGAACGAGGCCATTATCGTATGTGGTAAAAATCGCCATTTTGTAACTTCGAGGAGCTCGAAATTTACATAGGGTACAGTTTGACGTCCAATAACTCAAATGAAGTAAGTCCGATTGCAAAGTACGATGTCGCGAGAGAAGGAAGACATGTATAGCCTTCTACAGTTGGAAGTTGGTGCTGATCTTGGTAAGTTTTGAAGGTTTTTGCAGTCTTTTTGTTTGTAAACAAACGTCAATATGCCCCAAAATTTTGTACGAATTCCTATGGATTGAGTGGAATGTTTGTGTATTGGAGTGGAATGACGCAGTGTATCAATCATTTGTACATCTAATGTGATAAATAAAAGATATAGGATTGTCATGTCTTCATAAATTTCTTTGCTTTTCTTCCACGTTGTCCTGGCCTGCCGGCGTGTTAGGTCAAACCCCCTTTTCTGAGCCTCTCAACTTTATCACTGACACTGATGTTGAGTAACACCAACAGTGAAACTCATTGTAGTCAATGACTCAGAAAGAAGCTGCTTTGTATCCCAGCTCTGTTTGACCTCCCACGTCCAGTAAAATGCAATAGTTTTCCAACAGGAAACCTGACTTTGTGTGGAGATACATATTATAAAAACAAGAACATTAATTTAAAGAACCACAATAGCACTATGCCACTATGGGCCTGCTGACACTTAGGCTACATGTTAGCTATGATTGGGCTTAACTCTCAAATCATGGTTAGTCTTCAAAACTTAGGCACACTGTGTTTACTTGTATGTTGAGAAAAACCAAATTGCTGAAAACTTCTAAATTCACCAGCGATCATACAGGCCGGGGACGTAGCAACCGGCCAGAGAACACTAGTACCTCATTCAGGCCTCGTGAATCGCCATCGCTGGGCTGATGTACATTACCCTGCATAGAATATATCATCTAGTTTAATCATTCCATAAAATCGCCAGACTTAGGCTGGTGAGGTTGCTGCCAGTGCCTGAAAAAAAAGCAGTGTTGGTATGCGGTTTTATCGGTTGTCCTAAATCTTACAGTGTCTTTCTTGTCTTGAAAAAAATTTCCTTATTGCAACTATTGTTCCTAAATTGTGCACAAAGTTATGTTGTATAGTAATTCACCAACCAAATCAGTTAAGGAGCAGACAGGTGAACCTGGACCTGGCCTGGTATATTGTGTAGAATGAGTTAAAGATATCCTCAACAGTTGAGAACCACCCACTAAGACCTGTTCTGTCATGCCAGGTCAGTTGTTGCTGCTTGTGAAGGCTGCAGCTACTCATAGACTTAGGCTAACTGTAAAACACTACTGATCACTCCTGCCCTCTCGGACTTGATATTAGAGGTGAGCCATTATTCTCTTGCAGAACTAAATTATGCTACCAGTCTCTTGCTCACCTGAGGGAAAAGTTGCCTGTGAGAGTAGATTTTTTTTTGTTGATTGGAAAATCATACACCACCCCCACCCCCAGGTCACCATCCTCCTCCCTTGGTCACTACCCCACATCAGCAATGCCTCAGGTAGCCAAAACTCCTAGAACATTTTGCAGAAATGACTCTACAGTTGAGTGGAGGTTTTGGGCCTGATGAGGCGAATTTTGTGTGATTTTTAAATGTTTTCCTTGGTGGAATGGGGCCCATATTTGGTTCCAAACTTGGTTTATCAAAAGCAACATACACCATTGAAGATTCTGTGACTGTAGAATCTAACGTATATTTGAATTTACTACCTGGAAAAATTCTATGTTATGTGGCAAGGTGAAACCAGTCAACTTTGGTTGCAGGCTAACTGGGACTCGTAGACAAGATAGCCCATAACTTTCGTCTGACCTCCTGATCACCATTTCACTCCAAAGCAGCTGTGATTATGTGAATTCTTGCGAATGTGAATTTCCAATGCAGTTTAGTTTAAATGAGTTCAGAACAAATTTCTACATTATTATCACCAATTGATATCAGGAATGAAATAAGATGTAGTAGAAGTCTGTTAGATGGCCTCCACTTGATTTGGGGGATTTTGTCTGCTTTGCTATTGTCAGTTTTGTATTCTAGGATGATTGTTGGAACGTAAACATAGGGTAACAACACAGATCACTTGTGGTAGTATAATCTAAGTGATAGTTTGCAATTTAGGTGGTCAGATTAACTTCGGCATGATCAGATAGCTTGTGCTTTGAGAATCTTTCGCGCATAAGATTTGCTAATCTGTATTAGTGTATTTTGAGGCTTTTTGTCCCTCTTTCACTTTTAGTGTCATTTAGTCGTACTCGCACCAAATCATGTTGTTGCGTACCCATGCTATCAGTTATGGTGCACCCCAGTGACGGTGTTGTTTCCAACATCTTATACATCACCAAGTTACCTGTGGCGACACCCCATGTTTTTGAGCAAACAAGTGTCCCGCAATGGATTTGTGAAATGACGTCGACGCTAATAATTTAGTTCTGCCGTGGATGAATTAAGGCATGTTGAGGTTCCACATTTTACATAATGATGGCAATAGTAGCAAACAGATAATTTTTGGGGTTTGATAATAATTCCCCAATGCGTTACGTATCAGTTTAAAGTTGGTGATTTTTGGCCTTTGATATGGCATGGCATGTCCCTTGTAAGAATTTCAGTTTTCAATAGTATACTATAGTAGTCATGGAAATCAATACAGGGTTCAGTTGAGAGTGACCTAATATAACCCAACTGTGAGTTAGACTAATACTGTAATGGATTAATCCAATTCTTGAGCCTGAGTGTCCTTTTGTGGTTTTTAAATAGGGCAAAACACTTAGCACTGTTTTGTCTGCTGGCAGCCAATACTGAAATTTCTAAGAGGTAATTGCTTGCATAAATTACCCTGCTTGTCCAGGTTCATGTCATTGTTTGGCTCTACACCCACTCATGCTCGATTATACACCCACTGTCAATTCATACATCTTTCAAGGGCACAGTATTTCAACTTCCAAAATGAACCCGATTTGCTTAACTGTGACTAGTAATACTTTGTTGTGCGTCTTCAACGCAAAATTTATTTGGCTAAATTGAGTGTAAGGTGACCGTATCAAGCCCTTGATCATTAACTTGAATCCATAATTCAGGTTGATGTCCATCTCCTTATGTTAATTTATTGGTCATGGTGGTCAAAGGGACATCATTGATTTTTGCGAACAAAAATTTCATTTTTGGATCACTGTTGGATGAGATGGACTTCTTGAAGTTTTTAGCTTTGACCAGAGCTATAATTTGACAAATTTTGTTATTTGTGATCTTATTACAATTCGGGCATTCTTGCTGGTGTTTGCCAGACATTTGCTGAAGTCAAGGCTATAGTGAATATGCTTAAAAATGATCTGCTGTATAGCATGACAGTAGGATTTAGAAAAACTGCTACTGCAAAGGTAATGCATTCAAATCCATGTAATTTCTTAAATTATTTTTCTTGAGGAGAATGTCCCTTTAATGCATAAGAGTTTGATGCATTCAAGTCTGTTACTTGGTTCACGTGAGTTGCAAAAATGCTAGTAGTTTCACTGATTACAAAATGGTAGCGAAAACGCACAGATTAAGCCAGACTGATGGGCCGTCCGTGAAAGAGTCGTTTTCGCCAAAAGTTGGTCTGTTTCCTCCCCATCTGAATTACTCTTAAGCGAAAATTCATTTGAAAACAGGTTTGATAAACATAGACCCTTTACACTTGTCCATGGTTATCCTTTGAAGTAAGCCATCTGGCTATGACAGTGCTTGAGAAAACTCAAGAGTTGTGGCATAACTCAGAGCGCCAACAACAGTGACACTTGTAACCATTCACATTACTGGCGTTCACCTACTGGTGAAAGTGCTGGTGAAAACACTTGAGTGTTTTAGTCAATTGGTGAACAGGTTATGGTGGTATATACCAGTCTGATTTGAATTTACAGTTCAGCTAATTCGAACATAGGTAACTGAGGAGCTATTTGGCTTAGTAGGTTGAAAGCACAACCTATGCTCAGAGAAAAGGTGTTTCTGATTAAAGTCGTGACCACCTGCCTTCTATAAAAAATGTAGAATTGCTGTAGACCACTTGCTATCAAAAATGACCTCCACTTGTTCAGGTTAAAAATGTATTTCTGGGCTTACAGTCCATTATTTCTTCACACTTTGCTTATTACATTGGGTTGATGTGGGTGTTGTTTTATGTACCAGAAGTCATATGGCTGGAATTACCCTAGGCTGGTTCTGTGACTGAACACTAGATGTCATTATATTAGATAGTGCGTGTGGGACTTAGTTTCATCTTTTGTAAAACTGAGCTTAAGTTATGACCTGTTTGATCGAGATTTTAATGTTATCAATGCTTCTTGGCAGTGCTTTTTATTTCTTGCAAGGAAGTAGTGGTTATTTATTCCAGGTGTCCCTGAAGCGGTTAGTAAATTGGGTTTGAATTATGGTATGTTTTACCAGAGATTTTAATGTTATTGCTTCTTGGCAGAGCTTTCAATACGTTGCCTGGTACAGTAAAATACACCAATTCCAGACAAAAACACTTGCTTAAATTACTCATTACTATTACTTATTTTCCTCTATTTCTAACGTTCTTGTGAATGCTTTGGACATTTTTTTGAAAATGTTAGATGGTTGGTAGCTATCGTGATACAAAACTTGACAATGGTGAAGCACTTATTTGGTATCATCTAGTTACCGTTCATATTACTCCCAGGTATCATTTATGCAAAAATGAGAACCTTTAAAAATTCTGAATTTCTGCCAGTTGTGTCCTAAATTAGTGCGACTTTATGGTTAAGAAATGGTAGTTACGAAATGGTCATTATTTATTCCAAACGTCCCTGAGACATTTGGCATAATTTGTAAGCACCCATCAATGGTTTTGATGCCTTGTGACTGAGAGTTTGATCTCGGAATTTTCTTCTACCAGTTTTTCTTGAAGAAACATAATCTATCGCGAGTTGAAATTGTAAAAGACTGAGAATGTCAGGCGTACCAAACTGTGCTCAGGTTTACGGAAACTCAAATCAAGGGTTGGGCGTTAAACTGATAGCCACAAAACACTATGTGGATGCAAGAATGAGTCCTTTGGATGAGTCTAAGTACTTGAAATGTGAATACCATGTCTTTTGAAGATCTCCCTTGACGAAGCTCTTTGGCTGAGGCCTGGCCTTACAGGAATTTTCCTTCTCAAATTTGTGTTCTGTCTGTTCAACCCCTTGATGCGGCTCAGATAAGAAAGGTTGTTAAACATTCCCAATACAGCTCCACACTATCAGTGCCTTTCTGGAAGTGATAAGTGAGCTGTACTTGCCCTGTAAGGCTCAGCAACAGTGATACATCCTGTGTTTTGTATGATTGCAGGTTGTTATGTCAGTACCATGCAAGGAGTTCATTTATGTTACAAACTTATTGCTTTTTAATACAATTATCTTGTATGAGGCCATCAAATTGCTTTCTGATAAAACATTGATTTTTATTAGTTTTTAATTTTTCATCGTGTGACAGCCTTGACTGCTAAATGACCTGGTAAGCAATTGTGTATGGGTTTTGTAGCAGAAAATTGAGCTTTAATGGTGTTTGCATCTGATGATGTCATTCATGTTATCAGTGTATCAATTTTTAATATGAGGCCGTCATTGCTTTCTGATTAATGTTCTTGTTTTTGTATTTAATTTTTTTAACATTTTAAAGTTGGCTGCAAAAAATTGACCTGTTTAGCAAGTTATGTCATGGGTTAAATGGAATGGAAAGTTGACTTTGAGCATTTACTTATAATTGGGATCTGACTTTTAGCATTTATTTATAATTGGGATCGTAAGCTTACTGTTATCATTTTCTCTGTTATTTTCCAGGTGGAGTGTCTTTGTATCTTCTGCAGATATTAGACACTATTATAAATTCTGTTTTCCAGTCTTCAGCTCAGGTCCATTATACTAATGTTTGGTTTTGTAGATTGGGTTTAAAGTAAACATGCCTGATTGCCTGAGGACATTGTTGAGGAGATCATATGTGCTATAGAGTGTTCTCTCCACGCTTTTTGAGCACGGTGGCCCATCACATTCAAATGTGAATTCCGAACTCCCATGCTCAAATTTGACCTCCCCGCTCAAATTTTGAGCCACCATGCTCGATTTTTGATTGATTGTCATATCAGGTGTGACTAATACAGTGATTTTACATAGTCTGCCTGTAAATTGTTGAGTCACTATGGTCACGTTCTTCAGTCTTGCGCCCTCTACAGTATAATTCTTACATTTTTATGAAAATTATTACCTAACTATGATTCACAAAAGTGTTTAACCATAAACCAGAAAACAACTTCTCTTGGCCTTAGCTGAACATTTGTGATTGACAGTGTTCAGTTGTTTCTACCCACTACCTACTTTAATCCTGGTTAGATCACAGAGATTGGTTTGGTGTTTTGTGAAAGCGAATGCGGTGTTCTCCCCCAAAAATTCTCCATGTATTCTACTTATGTGAAATCTGGAAAATCAAAAAAAAAATAGTTACCATGCATTGAATGGATGAACTATTTCATATGATAACAGAAACATTTTTAAGTCTGGTCAGCATGCCACCTGTGGCCCCACCAGGTGGCGTGCTGACCAGACTTAAAAAGGTTTGGGATATATACAGTTCCACGCCAGTTTAAGAATTACATATTGATATTTCATATGATAAATAACTGTACTCTGATTTTACAAGTCATAAGATGAGTTCAGACATACATTCATTTCTGAGAACAATCATTAGCAGACATTAGATAATCTTTCTTAATTATGGGAATAATTACTCATTGACAAAGAACATACATCTTGGAAAATTGATGGAAAATTAAAACACAATAAGTTTCAAATAGAAAACTGATTTATAGCTTACGTCAGGTGATTGACAAATGAACATAGAGCTGATTGTTACCAATGAATACTGTTAATGTGGTAAAAAAATGGGAGAGTGAAAAAAATTTAATTATTTTGCTCAAGGCTAGGATGTACTAAATTTTAGAGATAGGCAACATTGCCGACTTCCCAAGTTCAAGTCTTACATTCCTTACACATTATCGGACACGTAAAAATATTGTATCGTCAGCTAGTTTTAATGATATCGTGAACTGCCAAGTCTGTTAATACACAACACAGTGCCTGTAAAGGGTCATTTTTGCCTACAGTCAGTTTGTTCCCTCACCACCCTAGTCGCTTTTAAGCAAAAATTGCTGTCAAAACTTGTACTTCACTCTCTGTCATAATTTGATTTTCGTGACGCATATATTTGTCCTTTGAAGTGGTCTGGCTACTAAAGTGCTAGTAAAAAACAGAAGTTTTGGGTAGTTCTAACAGCCAGCAAAGTCAAAAGTGACACTTGTAACCATTGTCGTGGTTGGCATTATTACTACTAGCAAAAGTCATTCAAAAATGCGTTTAACCAGTTTGTGAATAAGGTATTATGAAGGACATGGTTCAAGTTTTGACTGTTTAAAAATATGATGGCTCTAAACATGTGGAGGTGATTATCAAATTGGAGTTGGATTATTCAAAATTTGCATGTGATGATCACAATTGTGCTAAAACTTTGAGTGTGATGATCGGTATTGAGGGCGATATTAGTTCAACATTTGGATCACCATGACTTCAGCCATCTTTCAGTATTTCATCATGCCAGCCTACATTAAACATGTACACTTTGTCAGTATTTGTTTTGTAGATGAATGATTTACTGTCCAGTATTTTGACAACTGTAAGTCATTTCATACAGGAACATTTTACAGCAAAGCAGTACAGTGTAAAATGGGTTCTACTTGTGATCTTACCATACCCCAACATTGGCCATTTTGGGGAAAAGGTCTCTGAAATATATTGCGAAAGAATGATGATATGAGTGGTGAACCCACCTGTAAAAAGTCTACATTTCAGAAGTTGTAATATTGGTGTGTTGTGCATGCTGGCTTCAAGTGGTACATTGAGTAAAAATATAGATCCTTGGCAATCTTGGAAATCATGAATATGTCAATCTCAATATGGCGTGGAAAATATGTTGCAAACATTGAAGTCTTGTCAGCACACCATCTGTTGACCACATCTTGAAAATACATTTTACTGTGTTGCTTCAACTGTCATGTATTTGCTATCCATGGAACAATAGAAAGTGCCATAAACAATGCAGCAAGAGGTCCGCATCTTGGTTTTTTGCACTCACTTCCATTGAGGAGTCATACTGGCTTTCTCCTTGTTAAACACGGTCTGTATTGGTGGTTCATGTCTGCTCAATAGAATTGAATGCAGAACCAAGATGTGGGCCATTTAGATCACTTTCTATAGTAACACGGAAAAATATCTGCTACATATCCAGGGATCTTCGTTTTTTCTAAAGGTAATTACAAAAATGGTTGTTTTTCCCTTAAACACGGAATGAAAAACTGATGAAAAATGCTGTTTTGTGTTTGTCCTGATTTGACGGCAGGTTCTGCTTTTTCCCAAAATTGTGGAATATCTAAAATATTCATACTGCTCTTTTCAGAGTGTTAATAATAACAATAATGATAGTAATAGTAATACAGTAATAGTAATAATAATAGTCATAACAGTAATAATAATATGCCTGTGGGTTCTCATTGTTTTAGGACAAACTAACGGGTTATGCAAGGCAAAATTATTTTCTAAAATTTGTTGTCATCATGTTGGATTATTTCTTTCCCATACTCTGGACTGCCGGTGTTGTGCATTTCATGGGAACAAAATTATATTATTAATATGTAAAATGAAGAAGTATGGAACCACTAATCGAACAATTTTCGTTTTCGAAGAGAACTCACTGACATTATAGCATAAGCTTGAACAAAACTAAAATGCAAAATTTAATTTATTTTCTCACTTGATTACTGCATTTGCAGTTTCTGGGTTGTAGATCTAAGGGATTGTTGATCCATTGATGAACAGCTTGTGTAATTATTGCCGCATCGATGACTATAATTAGGAGTAGAATATTGTGTGCTATCTGGAGTGAGGTTGAATGTGGAAATGAGTGTTCATAGTTCTGTCTTGCTAACTCTCTTGAGACATTGTTTGACTGTTTAATATTCACCTACCATATGTGCCTAATTATGTTTTGCGTTTTTTGTCTTTAGTTGTAATGTTGTGTGATATGACAGTTTGTGCCTGTCTTTAAACCTATTGTCCGTCACCATAATGTGAGTTTGATGAGTCTCTTGCATGGTTTAGGTGAGAAATATTCTTGACGTTTTTTGCTCAGGTTGATGAAGTTTTTTATAGAGATTGATAGACTCAAACATAGACAGGCACAACAGGATGGACAGACAGAATTGGTTTGGGGGGCGGCGGAGGGGATTTTCCCTCTTGGAAAAATTCTCCCTGTTACAAGGCACAGCCCCATCCATAGGGGACGAAGGGTCCTGCATTGTTTGTGAACAATTAGTAATGGGGTATTAAATTTCCTGTATTGTGAACTGAATTTTATTACTGTACATATTAGTATAGTATTATACTCATCTATGCTTGGTTTACTGCCCATCCACAAAATCTCCAAATTATCATTTTTATGCCCCGGCACACCACTCCAATTTACACAATTGACACTTTCTTGGATTAGTGCCCATGTCAGTGTAAACGGGGGGTCTCATTAACCATAGCTCTCAAAGAGTACGGAACTCACGTACGGTTGAGTAACTATCATTTTGTTTCTGTGGAACATTGTTTTATTCACTGCAGGCAGGGAAATACTCGTACTCTTCTACTCTCTACAGAAGGAGACATTAAATGGTTCTTTTGGTTCATGCACATTCTAATTTGTGTAAAAACGGTGAAAGCGTTCACTTGACCAGTGTGGCCAGCTTATTTGAAAATGTCAGAAATATTCCAAGAAAAATACTCAGGATTAATTCTACAAATGAATTCATGAATGCTGGAAAGTTATTGGCAGACACTGACACTACGCAGTCTGTGCAATATAGCACATGCCAGCACCAGTGTTTTTTTTAATACAGATAACGATCGTAATTTTAATTAAATCAACAAACCATGTAGGCCTTGAATAATTTTTCCCCAGATATTAATCCAGCTTAATTTGGTGGAACTTAAAATGCCGGCAAATTCATGTCCCAATGCTAAATGAAGAATACACAGGATTATTGTCACTACTATTACGTACGAAAACTTTAAATCAAGATACAGTGCATAACGGGTCACACTACTCAACTACTCACATAGGCACATTCAGGGGGTCAAGGGGTCCGGGCTTCCATTATATCCTTGATTTTAGTGATGTGAAATCTGGAATATTCAAATTGTTGACTTGGATTCCCCTTTTAAAAAATCCTTGATCCGACCCCCCTTTTTAAAAAACCCTGGATCCGCCCCTGACTCAGCACGATCACTCCGTTCTAGAAGCTGAGCCTCTTGCTACATTGTCTACAGTGCACCGATATTTTTCTATTCTTGTACCTGAAGTCCAACATCAATGTAGCTCGATCTTTGGGCGTTAACGTGATTGATCGTTTGATTAAAAGGCGAAGGCAACCTTTTTTCATGTCATTTTGAGCTAAAATAAGGTTGGTTGGTTATCCTAGACATATTTTCCACTTAATTACAGCTTTTCGTAATTTTATTAATTACTCGTCCTCTACTCCGGAAGTGACGTTTTAGGAGGCAAGCGTTTCCCGCCACTTGGTTTTGCGTTGAGTTTACCGTGCGAATCTGTTCTATTCTACTTTTGTTTTGTGTTGTTTTTTCATCAATTGTCGCCACCACTTTCCATCGGCGAGTATTCTGCGGCAAGATAGGTTAGTAGAGAACTCAACTACGGAATGTTTAGTGTGTTGTAAGCTGAAAATGGCTGGAGTCGGTGCCCCGTATCACAGTGACAGTAGTGTGAGCGACGGAGACCTTGTTCACAGCAGTGGTGACGAGGAATTTTTTCACGGGCATTCAGTGGGTGGGTACATGTTTGAGCCCGAGTATAACGAGGCAGAGTACGCATATGCACAGGCAGCTGTTGAGAGAAACGAGGCGGCTACTGAGGACAGACGTGGTGACACATCTTGGTGCAAATGCACTGTGTGCGTTGTTATGCCTACCTCAATGGAATGTTTGTGCTGTTCAGAGTTCGACGAGGCCGAGCCACTACTGGACACGGTTAAGTGGACCTCCAGCATATCACGGACAGAGGAACAACTGTCCCACTTGCCAGAGTGTCCCGCGACACACTCCCACTGGATGGTGACCTGAGCACCCAAACTGCTTACATCGTGTCGTGTGTCTCCCTCGCCACACACCTGGCACCTTCTAAATAGCTCCAACACTTTAGACAAGTCCACAATGAACTTATCAAAGTTTGGCTCACTGATCTGTTCACTGGACGACGAACTGTCCTCTTCACTGGGTGTCGAACTGGGCCTGTAATCACTCCCACTACTGAATATCGCTGCAGGGCTGCTTAGAGGCTCTGGGCTGGAGAAAACAGCACAGGGCGAATCACTACTGGTTCCAGGAATGGCACGCTCTGGGGTACGTTCGGAGGCACGGGTGACAGTGGATGAAGTGCCTCCACTGGCTCCAGTCACTGTACTGGTCACAGCTCGCGAGGCTTCTCTCTTCAAAAATGCACTTCTCGGGGTTGGCGACGGGGCACTGCCGGGAATCAACACAAACGGAATGGCATCCTTCTTCAGACGTTGTTTCGCAGGGACCTTCATCAGTTCAGCGTACAAATCCCTTTCGTAATCGGACGGCAGAAAGTGCTTGCTACACAAAAGGTAATTCTCGACTGCTTTGTACGTTGCGTGGACGGGTAACGCTGCTTTCTTCACACGAACGAGCCAAGTACGGCGAAGTGTGTCATCCATCGGAAAGCGATGCTAAGGTACTCCCAAAGCGCTTGTGAGACGATAATTAGTACATCCCGGTACGCAGCAACAGTGTGGCATGTTGACTGACTAGTAAATGAAAGCAAACGACGACGTAACTTAACACAACTGAGGTAGAACAATGAGTGACTCGGCAGCTCTCACAGTCAGACTATATGAAAAGAAATTGGCGTGAAATGCTTGCCTCCTAAAACGTCACTTCCGGAATAGCGGACGAGTAATTAACAAAATTACGAAAAGCTGTAATTAAGTGGAAAATATGTCTAGGATAACTAACCAACCTTATTTTAGCTCAAAATGACATGAAAAAAGGTTGCCTTCGCCTTTAAACGCTCATCCCCTAATTCATTAAAATTTCTTGTTAAGTGCCGATACTCGGGTTATTAAGCCCACCCCTGATTTTGGGTTTCCAAATTTCGGTGCCCTGGTCGGTAACTAGGAGGAATTGATTATTGCATTACTGTTATTATCAATATCATTTTCATTATCATTATCATTATTATTATTATTCAGTTTCAATGGCGACTTATCTTGTGTCTTCTAGACCTGAATGAAGAGCTAATCCAAAGTTCATATTTAAAGTAAGCCATAAATCAATAGTTGATGTTCTAGTGTCTGTCAAATGTTAATGAAAACTCCACTTGCTTCACTTGTCCATAGTGGTGCTGTTTAACTTGTTGGTCTCAATGTTCTTGACTTTGTGTAAGAACTACTGTGTTATCCTAATGTTTGGATTGATGCTTGAACATAACCGTTCAATTATGGTAGTGATTTTTAATTTTTCTTACAGCAAAATCTCACCAATTTTAGACAGAAATAATTGCCAAAATTGATCTTTTTCTTTTTTCAAAGGTGTCTAACGTTGTTCTGAATTACTACAATTTTCAGAAACTTTGCCTCATTGTAGCTAGGGGATCTTGCTAATGAGTGCTTGAAGTGCAGGGGCTATATAAAAGGTCCTAACATTGTCCCCTTAGTGAGAAAAGGTCATACACCTGACCAAGCACTTATGGAGAAGTTCTGAATTGCCAGTGTGCCTTCTGCTAGTTAATGTTCAAGCAAAAAGAGATTGCTGTGTATTTGTCACCTATGTAAACATCTCCCAATGTGTAATTGGCTTAGGTTGCGATAGTATCCATTGGTAAACATTTGTTCTGGAAAGTTCTGTACAGCAGCGCCACCCTCAGGTAACACGCGAAAAAGTGTAGATGGTTCTGGTCTGTTTTTTTCTTGAATTTCAAGTCGAATGTGCGGTAATTTTTTTTGGTGCTCACTTTTTTAAAAAAGAATCCACCAAGACGAGCGAATGTGATTTGTTTTCTTACTGATGGCTTGGCAAATCTTGACATTTTAATTCTTTTTTTAGGTGCTTTTGTGCAGCTTTTCGTAAAAATAAAGAAAACTCAAGATGTACGCTGAACTTGATGCAGTTGGGATTTTTTGTTAATCAGCGATTGCAGATCTCAAAACAAGTGGAGCACAGACCAGAACCAACTTTTGGCCTTAGCATGTTGATAATAGGTTTACTCTACGCTCATTTGTCACCAAGCTGTTATGATAAAAACTCTAAAATATTGCCCTCTTGGTACCTTGTTTAATAGAGTGATTACAAGATATTTTGAACATTCTGAAGAAGAAAATGTCCACCGAGGAAGGTTGACACCCCAAGGGTACACTCAAGAGGTATACGCAACATGCCACTCTGCGAGGTGATTTTTCATAACCAGTTTCCCTATAAAAAGGTGTCTTCTGACAAAATCGCCTATGAAAGGGTCTCTTTCGTATATAAATAATTCTCTACAAAAGGAATCAATCACCTTGTGAGTCCGGAAACTTGCAGAGGCTCTTTTCTTCTTTTTTCCAACTACTCATAACTACTAAGGGTGTGCAGTGCTATCTATATTTTAAAAACTGATAGGAAATGATATTCTTACTTATTTTCATGGAAGCGCCATTCAAATGGGTCCCCTGTTTGTGAGTTCAACTAGCTGTACGGCCTGCCACCAATGTGAAGACAAATGCCTTGTTCACTTAATAAGTCTTACTTTTGTATGTAGTTGACAGTTATGGTAAAATGTCTCAAATTTTTAACACAATATGGCGGACAAGGGGGATTTTATTTTGTCACCTTTTCGCAAAGGTAAGCAGTACCAAATTTCCAGTTTCAAGCTGTGTTCTTTAACAATGATGGGACAATATTTGGAACAACTTACGTTGTTCATAACAATGTTATAACCCCTTGGACATTGAAAAAAACAAAAATTATTATTAGACTGAAGCCCTTGAAAAATGAAGAAAGACAATTTGGGCAATATTTTATGTGAAATGGTGAGATTTTACCATACACAAAACTTATTGCATCAATCTACCCTTTTGTCTGTAATTTACTACAAACTATGGCATATTGAACACGTGAAATTTTCTCATTTTTCATGAACTATATTATTAGCAATGATTCTAATTGCTATTTTTAACTCTGTATTGTATGCAACATTTTGAAAAATTACAACACTAGGAAAGAAAAATGATAATGATGACTCATATTTTTGTCCTAAATTTGGGAGCAGGGCTCAACACTAACGGTTGCCCGATTGCCCGTGTACATGTAGATTTTGCGTCGGGCAAGTGGAATTTGAAAAGTACTTGCCCGATGGGCAAGTTAAAAAGCTAGCCGCATAGGCAAGTAGATCCTAAGATTGTCTGCTCGACAATTGCTCCAAAGTAACGAACCCCGACACAAGCCTAAAAACCGTCGAAAAAGCCCCTGTGGCCGTCAAAGAAACATCCGTCTTCGAATGAGGACCGAAAGGAAAATAGATCGAGCGTGATGCAGCGTGCACAGATGACACTCGCGGTCAAATCCTTTCGATTCTCTGAACGTGCCCTGCAGTTTCTGAATAAGTTGTCACGTGATACTACTGATCGTCTGCACTCTGGCAAAATGTCTAAACATGGAAGCCGTCCAGGCCTGGACGGCATTGGTTTAGTTGCTAAAAAACAAGTTCAGGAAGAATCAAAGCAATAATATGAAACGTCATGGGAAATTAGGTTTTCTGGCCTGTGAGACAGTGAACAATGGATGACGTTTGATTTTTGATGGCGTTTACCCATGTACAGCTGGAAGCACCGCGTTCGTCAGCGAATGTAAGTCATACAGATAAGCGCAAAAGCTAAAAAGTGAAGGATTGACGACATATTTTCTACACTACACAGCAGTTTAAAAAGCCTGGTATTTATTCAGGGAGAATTCCAAAGGACATTCTTATGAATTCCCGGCTCCCGGTGGCGACTCCCGAAAGAAGCAGAGGAATACGATACGGTCTTCGGGATTGCCGTTCTGAAGTCTGAAGGGTGACTTTTTCGCGGTCTATCTGTTTTTCAAAAATGTAATTATTTATTGAAAATAAAAGTATATGTGGCATTATTATATGTTTAAATTTGATTTTAATTTAATACAAGGTACTGATGACCAAAACTGGGCAAGATTTTTACGGATAGCAAAAATTGAAATTCAGGTTAGCAACAACTCAAGTTTAATGCATAAGGGCGTATAAACTAATGAATACGCAGAAGTGTCGAGAGTTCATGCCCTAGCTCATTTCGGCGCCTGTGAATGTGTGACAATGGTTCAGATACCATAGTTACTCTTCTAATTTGTCTCTCTAGTGTTTTGACACACCTTATAAATAAATGTTCTATAAGAAGAATCGTTAAACAAATAGTAACTTTTTTTAGCGTGCACAACACAAGAGGAGGCTCAGCCCAGGCAGCCCTACGGTAACACATTACCTAGGGGTGCACATGCACGGTGCTATTTGGTATTGTACTTGGGGCAAGTGAATTCGTTGTTCGGGCAAGTAAAAATTTCAACTACTTGCCCGAAGGGCAAGTAGCTTCAAAAGTTAATGTTGAGCCCTGGGGAGATTTTAATGTAGTTAGCGTGCAGTTGTTAACAGTTTTTCACAGTTCAAGGAGGACTTCACTGTGCACAAGATATGTTTAAAATTAGAATTTCTGTTTCGTAATGACTTTTGGTCTATCGCATTTGGCTCTAATGATTCATTAGGATGGCCTTCCTCCGATATTTGTGAAGCAGTTGCAGCAAAATATTTGTCGTTCTCCTGCTTTAGCTGATGGTCAAGGAATATCCTCATTTTATCAGTGTGATGGCAAGGCGCCAGGAACAGAAACTGTTGAAATTAAAAACTTCTTTTCTCTTCTGGTGGTTATTATCTTGTCTCACTAACACAGAAGCTAGAACCAGCGTCCTCGGGTTTCAGTTAGCAAAGCTGGATAAACTTATTGAAACGAAGCCTACTGAAAGCTGGCAGGCACTAGTTTTTCTGCAATGCTGTTGAGTATTAGGAGTGAGTTCAAACAACATCAAGTTTTCTAAAGTTCAAGTTGCCTGTCTCCCTTGAATATCTATAGAGGGCGCTAGTAGAGCAGACTATTACATCTTTACTGTCTGGTGTTTTATCTGGTGATTTCATGAAAACATGTACTGCGGTAACAGAATTTCCATGTGCGTAGTCCATTTAATACAAATTCTTTAAATACTTTAGCAATTAGTTATCATATACAGTATAAAGAAAGAAAGAGCTTGGATTTTTATAAGAAAACTGGTTAGAAATAGAAATGAAACATTGCAATGGCATGTGGGTCACATCTTCCTATTGGGGTCACTAGCCAGCCATTATGAACAATGCACTGTTGGTGAAAGTGGCATGGTTGTTGTTGGTTTGATCAATGTCTAGGCGGGTTATAAATAGATCGCTGTCAAGGTGGGTCAGTGAAGTGTTGTTACAGTTCCTCGAGATATGTGTGGCAGTCGCTCTGTAGCTGCCGCAGTCTATGAACAGAGAAGCGAACAGAAGTAAGAGACAATCACCCATGTTTTAGAAATTTGTTCAAGAATGTCTACCTGCTGGGTTCTACTTTTTAAAGAAATAGAATTATCTGGCTCTATACTTTTTGGGGGGAGCATTCGGAAATGTTTTTAGCTGTGTTGAAGAAATGCAACCTTCAGTGGGTTTTGCCTTTGGTAGTCTAATTCTAAGTTTCTAGTGGACACTTTTTTTCTCTTCAAGCATTGCCTAATTTTTGTTGTACACTGACATTAATTCATTGCCATTAGATGAATTGAAAGCTCATTTGATTTAGTTCGAGGTTTTCTTGGAAAAAATACTTACGTTTTGACTTTTAAGCTTCTCCAATGTTTTGTTACCGAAATCCCTCCACCCAATCACCTCGACGTTCAGTGGCACAATTCCCTGCTCATTATTTGGGAGAATTTTATGTTTTATTAGGCAAACAAATTCGTTTATCAGTGAGTGAGATTTAATTTGTTCATTTAGGTGACCAACACATTTAAGCTTATTAAAATCATTGGATTAATATGTGATAACTTTATCTGTCACGTATTGCGTTGGAGTCGTGCTGATTTTTTCATTCACAGTTTTAGCGGTAAATTCATTTTCATTTAGTTCAGTTTAATATTAGGACTTGTGTCTGGTTACACATGCTCGAACATGCGAAATCCAAGCTGAAAAAAAAATTGAAATGCATTGCTAAATCAAGGTATCAAAGGATCTAGTGAAGGTAGTTGCCTCATTATTCAATACTTTGTTTTTTCAATAACATTCATGCTCAAAATTTAGTGAGATGCTTCAATTCATGAAACATAACACTCAGTGTGCATCAGCAAGTGTATACACATTTCTTATTGATTTCTGTGGTTTAAACCTTTTCCCATCTGGTTGTGTTTCTTGTTGGTTTGGTAACATAAGGAACACACTGTATCAGTAAGCCAGTTTAATGGCCTCACAAATCACTCACTTAAGATGAATAAAAAAGATTTTTCCTTTTGACGTTTTAAGCTGCTTTCCCATTAGAGGGGAAACTTCGCTTTTACCAAAGTTCCGGTAAGTGGGAAACATCAACTCCGGTAGTTAATCTGGAAGCGAAATTTTGGTGAAAATATTAAGATTTAAAAGTGAAGCTTTTGGTACTCCCCGAAACTTTGGTGTAGTGGGAAAGGTCAAAGCGAAACTTCACCAAAGTTATCGGTAGAGGTCGCGGCAACGATATATGATCATACTAAACTCGCGAAACATTCTCTTTGTTATTGTGTGACGTGCTCTCAGTAGACACATAAATAAATAAAAGAAAGCATATTTGATGAAGAATGATTCTGAGCATTTTCATAAACACTCGTAAATGGCAGAGCAATTTTGAGTTACCCTCTAACCCACTACTCAATATTCGTTTGAGAGTACGAATGAACCGCTTCGTCTGGTATCTTATCAATAACTTTGATATTGCTGTCTTAAGTCAGAAAGGTAAGCAAAGATTCGGCGAAGCTTCGGTAAACCGAAGTTCCCCTAATGGGAAAGCGACATAAAGTCTCCAGAGAAGCTGTGACTGTTTCTTGGTTATATTTCCTTGTCTGTAAAATAACTCTACTTTCTCAGTAACCTCAAAAGAGTAGGGATTCTAGCAAAACCCTCTCAAGGCACCTTGCCATGTATTTCAAAGTCCCTAGGTATTTTTTAAGAATCTTGTAACAGAAATTCTTTATACTTTTGCCTCCCCATCGAGAATCCCAGCAAGTTCTGTAGCCCCTATTGGCATGTCTTGAAAATGCTCTTGACATACATCTATGATGCTGATAACATCTGTTTTTTAATTGGATAAATAAATAAGCCTCAGAGTAATACTGCAGAGCAGTCTGGCTTGGAATTTTAATTGTGTAAACAAATGTACAACTCATTGATCATGCAAAACTTGATTGTACTGGAAATCCCTGCAAATTTGTGTCCCAAAGCAATTTTTTTTACCAGTAAAACTTTGCCTGAATAAATACTGGGATTATTTCGAGCAATTTTCTCATGGGAACGGAATGAAAGGAAGCTTAGTCTTCAGCAGCCATACACTAACACACCAGAGATGCCTGGCATTAGCGGCCCTACACTTAACCACACCAGAGGTGCATGGCACCAGTAGCCCTACACTATCACACCAGAGATGCATGGCACCAGTAGCCCTACACTACCACACCAGAGATGCATGGCCCTAGCGAATCTACACTACCACACCAGAGGTGCATGGCATTAAAATTGTGAGGCTTTTCAGTTGTATGATCTGGAGCAAACAGGTTTCATTGCATATTCTGTAAATGTGAACCATTTTTGTGTTTAGTTTTCCTGATTGGCCTTTAATTTCCATCCGGGGAAAAATTTGTGATTAACACACTTGAGACGATCACGAGGAAAGGTGTTGAAGCCTTGCATGATTTTCAACAGGAAGATGATGAGGAACGCTTTAATAAATGTATAACTAGCCTTTGTCAACCAGTGAAAGTATATATTTTCTGAAAGAAAAAAGATCAGGGAATATAAAAATTACCATTATCATTATTATTATTATGGTAACACCTTTTTAAGTAAAAATTTCATTTTTAAGAAAGGCACATTCGTAGCAAAATAACCCCTCGTTCGATTTTAATGAAACTTGTTTGAGGTGAAAACTTCACCAATTACCTCAAAAACGTTTGGAATTTTCAATAGGCATTTCATTTGGTTTCTGTTACTAATCAAGTCGCAAAACATAAGGTATTTTTGTAAAAAATAGCAGTCATATTCGTCTTTATTACATTACCCAAAAACTAGGTCTTTATATCGAAAATCCTAACACTGTTTTTGAGATTGATGAATAAATATTGCGTTTGGAAAGTATCAGTGAAATTCACTGAGCTGTTTTTGAGAACTCTTGTTCATTAGTTCAAATGAAGTTGATTTGCCAAAGCTGAGAAAAAAGCCAATTAAATCACGAGACTGGTGAAAGTCTTATTGGTCTTAGGTTAATTGTTCGGTGAAAACCTGTTTTTGGTCAATATAGCCTATACAGACCTTAGCCTCATACATTATTTCAACATTCACGAAATGGATACAGAAAGTCACAGGTGCATACGCCGTTCGTTCTCAACAGTGGTATGCATGCAGACACACAACTCTCAGGATGAAAGCTACGTTATGTCTTCATTTTGCGGGGCATCTTTCTATCATATATACACGTTGTTGACGCATTATCATGGTGACTCGGTGAATGAAAGGACTGAGGGTACATACGCAGCTGCCTGGCGGGAGAATCGATTTGATTGACAGCCCCACAACCTTTGACCTGGGATAAGTAGTAAACAAATTTCCACGCTGTTGTGCGGTTCCAAGGTGGTTCTGTTAAATCTTTTTTGTGTTTCTACACAGTATATTTTTCGTATTTGAAGTTCCCCGAGAGTGAAGATCAGGTATTTTGCTAGACACGTGGATTATTGTAAAAATGGTCAGTTTTTGTGAATAAGGTTTGAGATATCCTTTTAAGCTTGTCACCGAAAGGGGGTACTTAAAAGTACCCCCCTTTCGGTGACAAGCTTGCTTTGAGGCAGTAATTAATGTATGTTATAGGCAGTTCTTGTAAGCCTCTGAAATCATAACAAATCCTTGTCAGGCATGAGATGAAGGTGGTTTTATTAGTGCAGTAGCATAAATCAATTGTATTCGCATGTAGTTAGCATCCTGTCTGTCGACCGTCGGATGTTGTTTTTCTTTTGCTTTCCGTAGTTCGATTTTGATGAAATTTTGCACATAGTTGCGTGTCAAAGATGCGCCGGCACTAATTTATTTTATGATTGATTCGACTATCATGGCATCACTTGTTGGTCATTTTGTATTTTTGACAAGATGGTCTGTTTTAGTCAAATTTTGGTGAAATGACTTAACAGTGCCTTTTGTAATGGGAATTCCCTGACACCAGTCAATGTTTGGATGGTTTTGATTGCCGTGACAATCCCCCATTAGCAGTTTCAGTTTTTGACAAGAATTTGTTCAACGGTTATTGTCGAGACATTTTGACTGATATTGATGAAACTTTATGTGGAAATAAATAATTCATCTGCTTTACCTCATATCATTTTTGCAACGTTCTGCTCTTTGAAATTTTATTTCTCCATGTTGTTTTGTGGCTGTCTGACAACAGTGACATCTGCTATAAATACACACGTGCATGGCGTGCCAAGATTTTATTGACATCATTTTGTTACCATCAAGCCCTTGACGTTAAGCAATTATTTTCAAGCTAAAATATTCAATTTAACATAGTGCCACTTGAAATCAAAAGATGTAAAGTGCATGAAATTATCTTTTGACAAGTTCTTGATTAAAATCATTTATAGCTTGAAGCCATAAGTCTTAGCCATGTGTTGGTCTTGCGTTTTTTTTTGGAATCTCTTATGTTTATTGGTGTCTTAAAATTATCTCTTTGTATGGCAGGTGCCTGTGTCTATTAAATGGAATATGACATTTTGATAATAATAATAATCCCAGAAGTTGTCAAAGCTCCAAAATAGAGTGGACAGATAATGAGATGTTTCGTATAGGAGGGCTAAGGTTATGCTACCATTGCAGTATTTTGCCCTCGTCAACTTTGATAAGTATTTTGTTCAGGTGCTATTTTGCTCTCTCTGGTATCGTCATATTTGCTAGCTATTTTGTACAGGGTTGATGTTGCCCTCTTGGGTATCATCTCAGATGGATATTTTATACCATTGACGTCATCTCTGTTAAATAAACAAAAGAAGTGGAGGATTGATGAAGGAGGGTGTTGGTTGAAGTCGTATTGCCTTGGGTTCGTCATCATTTGGGTTTGTCTTTGATGTACATTTTTATGCGCCCACTAGTTATATGTGGGTGCATATTGCCATCATCTCTGGGTGTCCAGCTTCGGTGGCTGTATCTATTAAGCCTCTTGAAGGATCGTAATGAGATTTGACAGATGTGTTTCTGTGAAGCTGATGACAGATGGCCACGAGTTTCAGACAGATTCGACTACTGCTCTGCCCCCTAGTGGCAATTTTAGTTTTTTACATTTGCCTCTGTATCTTTGGAGTTCTTCGATGTATTTGCATGAAATTTAGTAAATAGGTTTCTAGTTAAGAGACGATGATGCTTTCCCATTTTCGACAGATTTGACATATTCTGCGCCACCTGGTGGTAATTAAAAAAATTGACATCCGCCTTCCTATTAGCCCAAGCGTTCAAAGGATCATCATGAAAATTGGTAGATGTTTTCCTGATGAGAAAGCTGCAGCTGACACTGATTTTTGGACATGTTCGACTGCTGTGGCGACCCCTAGTGAAAATTTATTTGTTTTTGCGTCCACGGCTATGTTTCCTTAACTCTTTGAAGGATGTTTGTGAAATGTGGCAAATATGGTACTATGAAGATGATAAAAAATAGCGAGTTTCAGACCAGTCCAACTACAGGTGTGCCCCCTAGTGGCAGTTTTAGTTTTTTACATTTCCCTCTGTATCTTTGGAGTTCATTGATAGATTTTCTGAAATTTGACAAATGAGTTTCTATTAAGGCGACAACTATGCCTTTCCATTTTTGGACAGATTCAATATATTTTGCGCCACTTAGTGGCTTTTTTATGATTTTGAGTTTGTTTTTTAGCATTTGCCTCTTTATCTGCCAAACTGCTCAAAGGGTCATTATGAATCATAGCAGTTGTGTTCCTGATGAGAAGACCATGGCCGACATTGATTTTTGGACAGATCTGAGATATGTGTCGCCACCTTGTGGTGTTTTTTTTGTATTTTTGTCATTATGGTTGCAGCTTTCGATTCCTTTGCATGTTGTTTGTGCACTTTTGCAGGTGGTTTTCTTATACATGTGGTAGTGGGTGCCCAAGACTGGACGGCTCTGACAACCGCTATGCCCCCCAGTAGCAATTGCATTTTTTACCTGTGCCTCCATCTCTTCTGTGTTCCTTGATGGTGTTTTCATGAAATTTGGAAACAAATTTCTTTTATGAAGATGGCTGCATCTTTCTAGTTTGTGATGAATACAACATATTTTGCGCTACCTAGTGGTCACGTCAATTATTGTTTAGTCTGTTTTTTGCTGTTTGCTTCTGTATTGGCCAAACTGCTCAGAAAACCGTTATGAAAATTGGCTGTTGTATTCCTACTGACAAGAGCACGACTGGCATGGATATTCAAATGGGTCCAACGTAACTGTGTTGTGCTCCCTAGTGACATTATTTTTGCATCTACGGCTGTATAAACTAAACCCCTTGCAAGATCACAATTTGTCAAGTCTATTCCTATTTACTTGACATCAGATGGATGGATTCGACTACCTCTGTGTCTTCTAATGCTAATTTTGTTTTTTACGTCTGCCTCTGTAAACTTTGAGTTCCTTGGTGGATTTTCATGAAATTTGACGAACAGTTTTGTATTAGAGAGACGACACTTTCCTAATTTCGGACAGGTTTGTCATATTCTGCGCCATCTAGTGGCCATTTTGACGATACTAAAAACATTCCGTCGCTGTCGTTGGTGTATTTCAGCATTCTGCATTGCTCTTGTTCTGGTTTCCAAGATATCATGTAGGTCTGGGATTTGAAGGTGTGGTGGAACCGTCGTGACCAATTGTGTGAAAGAGAACCAAACCTAGCCAGTGTGGCCCACTACATCAAAACACATTGGTGAATACTTAACTCAAATCAATAAACCATCATGTCGATCAATACTGTAGCTGTTTAGCGTACTTAAGAGAGATCTGTATTAAGTCGCAGTTTTTATCACTAGATTTAGATAAATATTGCTGAAAATGTTATTGTACATGTGCCAGTATTGTTAGCTCTGCGTGTGTGTCTTGGGAAAATACAGAAATGATCTCATTTTTGTTCACAGAATTTGTGCAAAAATTGTCAATTTACATGCTGCAAAAAAGCTACTGCTTGGTGGTAGAATATTTCACATCGATATTATGTGCTCGTGAATTAAACATACCAGCAGATTTGTCTTGTTTTTCCAATATACATTTTCCATCTGTGCCAGTGTAATGATTTATCAACATTTCATGGACTTGAATTGGATATGGAAAATTTTCGAAGTTGTGATCGCTGTCTAGAACGTAGGATAAGCACTCTGACTGAAAGTTTTCAAAAAATCCAGGTTTCCAAATTTCAAGTATAGCCAAGTTTTAAAAGGATACCATAAAGGTTGGGGTTAATGTGTAGGGTACATAAATTGCGGAGCCTGGAAATGGGGGGTGGGTGCTTGATCAAATGTGTGCTTAACTTGAGTTAGTAGCCAGTCTCCACTTATGACCTTCAAACTTGAAGTACAAAGGCATTTGCTCTAGGCCTGTCGATGACGCTCGGAAGTTGGGACTGGAAATTATTCCGATCTGTGTATTGGAGTGCGTGCCTTTCTGATATGAGAATACATTTGTTGAAGCAAAATGCTGATGTGTTCTAGTCCGAGCAGAGGGCACTCAGTTGTCAATTTTCAAAAGTGGAGGGTGACTGTTAAGCCGAACAATGGGTTCTTAATCTGAAAATTTTCAAAAGTAGCCCGCTTGCATGAGTATGGAGCATGGGTATTAACACAAATGTTTACAGCAGTTTCCCACCAAAACAGCTGCTTTTCACAGTAATAAAGACAGTACTAGCTGAACCTTCTTAATCTGCATTTGTACCCCAGTCTGCCATAAAAGGTGCCCCAGTTAATTAGAAAAGCCTTGCTTAGTTAGTCTACTCAATAATAGTCCTCTCAGTGTATTTCAAAAATGACAGGCATGATTATGTAATGGGCAATGACATGTGAACAATCCCTTACCTGTACTAAGATAATTACTAGAATACATGATGTGTCACTTAGTTCAATCCCAGGTAGCATGGAAACTGTAACCACAGGTCTGTTCTATGATACGTGACTAAGGGACTAAGACAGAAATTTAGTTTAATGTTTCCACTTCACAATTTCTGAATAAAGGTTTACCCCCACCTGCAATTGTTAGCACATTACAACTTGCTGAAAAATAAGTGATAGAAATTATCTCAGCAACTAGAAGTTATAGGTATATTCTCAGTTTGTATTTTTTACAAAGTGATATTTAAATATTTTTCAAAATTAGTTGCGTGGAACAGATTCAAGCCAATGAGCACATACCTCGTTGATTGCATAGATACAAGTGCCTTTTGGCAAAATTTTCTTTTTAAGTTGTCAAACAACAGGTTGAAAATGCAGGAGTGCAGATATCTCAGAGACTGATTATTTCTCTCTTTTTGAAATTCCGTATCTTTCAGTTGTCCAAAACAGAATACAATACCCAATGCATTGTAAATATCTTGAAAACAGGGAATTTAGAGCATTGTGGAATATTAAATTGTTTCAAATAATAGCAATAGTGATGATTAGAGTTGCATTTTCACCCTGTTTAGCTGGCTAACTTGAAAAGAATCCTGTGTTGGCCCCCTAACTGGTCAAGATTGGGCAATTGGACCGGTTAGTGCACCACAGAAGCTGCCAGTTGAGAGCTAACACACCATACTGTTGTGGTTAATTAAATCGCCTCTGGCTGTTGAATTATCCTTCAGGTTTGAAAGTTTGCAAATAACATATTTGAATAGCTTGTGAAAATCAGTCATAATTAGATTTTTGAGTTTTGAAAATGGAAATGTCACTTTTACAACGGAAAATGTTTGTTTAATGTTACTGTTGCAATAATATGCTCCTCATTAATTCTGATGTGCAACATAATTGGGCCAATTACCAAACCACCAGGGAGCAGTTGGATTTTGAGGTAAGCTAAGTGTCATCATGCAATTCTTAGCATGAAAAGCACAGGTCATAGAAGACTTTTTACTCTCTGTAAAATCAGTTTCGTAATATTTCTTACTATGATAGGTTTCTATTTTCGTTACTAACCCAAGACACATGCAATGCGTACATGCGCCATTTTTTGAATTTGCAAATTAAGTGTTGGCCAACCCCAATAGACTTTGATGGTTTTGATGTTCTTGTTGCTGGTGGAAATGGAATCATATCATGCTATCGAACATTATGAGATCAATTTTATGAGAGTAGAAGTCCAAATTTGATTTTAATATTTTATCCAGCTAAACAGTGCAAATGCAGCTTTTACCAAACCATAGCTGAGGAGCTCTGTGTTTAAGCAGACAAAAATTATGTAAACGAAAAGGAAAGTGGCATCAGAAATTACCTCATTATTAACGTGCGACATTTTGCTGAGGCATCTGTATAACCGGACAAGGCAAAAATTCTGATTTTGTCTGCTCAGTGTCTATGTTTTGTAACATGAGGAAGGTTCGCCATTGCATTGGGGTTGACATTAGTGTTATTCTGTTTTCTGTGTTGTTATTGACTTCTATGATGTTTAGTAGTCATGGTGATTCTTACTTTTTTAAGGTTGAACACCTGTGGTGGACTGGGAAGTTGAAATGCTTCACTTTTGAGAAATATCTTTAAACATGTTGATCCTGACAACAGAAAGTCTGCGGGGAAATATGTCTGTTTCATTACACAGCAATTTAAAGTTGGCACAGAAATCGCATTCTTTTCGCAACAGTAATTGATCTCCTGTGAAAATAGTTTAGCTTTCTAATGGAAAAAATGATCATATGGTTACATTATTAAAATAAACATGATCCATTTCCTAGTTCTGTGCAACTGTTTCATTTAGCAAACATATAGCTTGAAGCATTTTTGGACAGCGGACACAATGGTTGGTAATCGTACCATGTCTTGATGGCCAAGTTGAGAAAAAAGTAATTTTATAATTGATCAGAAACTTGGTTTGTGTTTGATATTGAGATGGGTAACAAGTGTGCTAAACTTTACTGCGTGAATACGTACAAGTGCCTGTTAACTTGAGTTCCCACTAAGAGAGCATCCAAAATACATACTAGTACATGTGCCAGCTAAATTGAGTTCCCAGAGTTAACTGCAGAAGCAGCAGGAGTACCCTTTTAAATATATTTTAAAAATATTTATCTTGGAAAATCAATAGGCCCAGGTCTATGGTACTGGTGTTTACAATCATGAAAAATTGACAGTATTGCTAATTAATTACTGACACTCCCAAGACTTTGTTAATATTCTTTTACGGAAAATAACTGTAATGAAAATTCTTGGCATCAGTCTTGGTCATTTAAGTCAGAAACTGATGCCTTTGTGACAATTTTCAGATTTGTTGCATGGAATCTTAGATGCATTATTCTGTCTCAACTAGGCAAATTTCTGATTTGTAGTCTCTGTTTAATATTTATTATTTCATTGCCTAAACTGAGATTGATTGTGGTGGAAACGCTTCTTAAGCACAGGCAGCATGCTTAGAGATATGTACAAGGAAATTATTTGTTCATTTAATTTCTTAAATGGTTTTGATCTTTTTATCAAATTGTGTGTGCATTGCTGTTCTTGTATTTGGTTTAAAGTTCGACTAGAATTTTTGTTTGCAAGCTTGATACTGGTACGCTCGTAGTTTCGGAACGGTCTCCTTTCTTCAGGTGTGCAGGTATGTAGTAAACACCAAGAAACATAACAAACAAACAAATTAAAACACTAGCTATATTTCGAGACGGCATGTCTCATCATCAGGCAATGACTGGAATGAACATATACATAGCGAACTAAACATTGAAATACACGTGGCAGCCGGAAGAGGGCCTTACAAGTGGAGAGTGTGAACATAGCACACGGTAGGAAGCCCGCAACCGTATCGAAACAGAGCCATCGTGCAGTACACACCTGTGAGCTGCACATTCAACACATGTTTTTCGTGGCTGTTTTAAGTGACTAATAAGCTCAGTGAGGTGAGTGTTGAAGTAATACTGTTCGCTGTAATAAGTCCAGTGGGCTATGTGTTCAAGTAACACTGGTCACTGTAATAAATTTCTTTTCTCTCTGGTACCATATTGACAAGTCTGGTTTGCCAATTGCTGCAAATTAACCAGCTACAAAAGTATATATTTTCTGAAAGTACAAAGCTGGAAGATTTTGATTGTAACTTGAAACCAAAATGTCAATACTCCGGGTAATTCTGTAGGACATAAGTGACAAGTCTGTATTTAGCTAGTATCTGTACAAAACTATGGAAAGTAACTTTGTGAAAGTGTATTTTTTCTGAATGTAGAAAGCGTGTAGAATTTGATTTTCGACTTTTTACCAATCTGCCATTAATTGGGTCATGTGACCCTGTCTTTTAGTGAAATTTAGCTTTGAAAAAAGATATATCGGTTTGCTGTAGTCATTCCTAGTCCTTGAGGTGCAGTGGGACTTGACTGGGCATGTTAGCTGTAGCCATTAATAGATTACTCTGGGCCTATTATGTGGAACCCTATTAACAATCCTGCATTTAACCGATATCTGCAAAAAATAGAAATTTAACTTTATATCAGTTATTTTTAATGTAGAAAGTGTGCAAACTTTAATTTTAACTTTGTAGTACCCATTTGCCTTAATTGGATCTTGTGAAGTTGTCTTTTTAGTAAAATTTAGTAAAAAAAGGAATGGTATATTTATAGCAAAACAATGGTATCAATAACACATGTGGCAAAGACCCCAGCTGACATTGATTTTCATATGTTTTCAACTATTCTGGCTCCCCTTAGGGGCAATTTTGCATCTATGACTGCATCTCCTTAACCCTGTGAATGATCTTTGCGAAATTTGGCAGATGGGCTGCTTTACATATGGCAACAGATGACGATGAGTTTCAGACCAATCGGTCTATAACTGTTTCCCCTAGTGTCAGTAGTTTTTTGCATTTGCCTCTATATCTTAGGAGTTCATTGGCTTTATTTCATGAAATTTGACAAATATTGGTAGAAATATATTACAGAGACGATGTGACCTCAATTCGGATGGCTTTGACTCATTCCGCATCATCTAATGACCATTTTTGTGGTACCTAAAACACACTCAGAAGCACAGAGTTTGCAGTGCTATTGTGAGTGCATATCAACCCTCTGTATTGTTTTTGTTAACCTTAAATTCTGCTTTTGGCATATTATTCATTTCTTCTGTCATGAAAGATTATAGAGTCATAAATTATTCACCAGTGTCACCATAGCGCTTAACTTGCACTTTCTATTCTGTAAATGATGTCTTCTTTGTCAATGGGGTTTTCTTTCACATTCACACAACATCATCACCATCAGTCTTACACGCCCAATGTTAGTTTCTTACACACATGTTACTATACTGTATGTTTATAGAAGTTACTGTGCTGTCTTGTTGGTTGAAGCACTTACCATATTCTCATTTACTGATTTTACATGATCAATATTAATGCACAGTTAGCTTGCATCTGGACAAGTGACATACTGTGATATCAATGTGATTTCCAGCAGTGGCAAAACCATGTGAATCAAGCTGATATTTTGCTAGTTGCTCTCCTCTCCCACCCTGTAATTGCCACATACCGAAATCTTCAATCTTCATTTGTGGAGGTAGAACGTTAGAAAATCGGGTTGTCGTTCAATGGTATCTTGTGGTTGGACAATGTTTCTCTACATCAACCGGGGAAAACCGATGTTGCCGTCCGCCTTCATATCACAGAAGTTGGACCTCAGCTCCTAATGTGTTGTACAGGGCAATTATCACATTAGTGATGTCTTCTTGGCAATAAAATACTGGCTGAAATAAATTGATGTGTCAAGGATAGAAACTGGTAATTTTTTAATATGTTTGACTTCTGAAATTAAATTCCACGTGAAATTTTAAAGCAAAATCCTTTTTTAACGTAAGAAATATGATAAAAATTGGCCAAAATGCTGCAATGGGTTTTTATTTGGTGACAACTGTTTTGAGTCTATGCGTTTTTACATTAATGTTTTCATTCAGCGTGGCATATAATTCAGGCGTTTTCGTGGTGACATCGGACAAAAGACTTAGCGTGGCGATTAACAAAAGAATGATTGATATCGGGACTCTGAAAACTGGTGTCCTCAGGACTACTGACTACC
Source organism: Phoronis australis (assembly GCA_002633005.1). Lineage (NCBI taxonomy): Eukaryota > Metazoa > Phoronida > Phoronidae > Phoronis > Phoronis australis. Next base: position 2,172,823 of record NMRA01000006.1, on the reverse strand, counting down.
AAACAGGAAGTTAGTTGTAATGAAAACACCTTATGGGATTGATCTAGCTTTCGAAGTGTAGGCCTGCTAACTTTATCGTACTTCATTGAGCTTTGAAATATTTTTATATCTGCATTGCAACTTACTGTCCGACTCTAAAACTTTATTCATATCAAAATGATGAAGAGTAAACTAATTTCAATATAAAGTTGTGATTGCCACAGCAGCAGTGTACAGCTGTGTTGCTAGTGTCTCATGGCCACGGATGTGCAGCATTGTGGGTAAATACCGCAGAAGCAGAGAAGGCGCTGTCGTATTGCGGGAAGTGGCTATTTTCCTGTATTATCATCAAGAAATTGTTGTTTGTTATAATACCAACCCCTTTGCTACGGAAATTGGGAATTATCGGAAGTGACACTGTTTTAACCTTGTTAATATGTGACCCTTGGGCTAAAAATAAGTAATCCTAGTTCTGCAGTTATTTCACATGAAAATATATCTAAATTCATCATTTTAATTGTGTTCAGAGTCTGACTACAGTGATCCAATTTTGATTACCCTATTCGCCCTAATAAGCATCCAGGGCGCTTAGAAAAATTCGTTTCTGGAAGGGGGGCGCTTATTATAACCCAAAAGTGGTTGAAACCCGGTCTCCGAAACGGATGAAATCGTAAGCTAGAATTCATCAAATTTATGCTCTGTGTCACATCCGTAAACTATGACAGAGTATTGCTATCAAACTTAATTATTAAATTACGAGCACTTTTCAGAAAATCCCAGTGCGAAAACTCGCCGACTGATGCGTCGCTGCCTTGCGATCGCCGATAGGTCAACTTGAATTCTTGAGTAAAAATATATTTTCGACTCAACAAATTACCTGAAGTCCTTAAGTTTTCAAAATAGCGTTCCTAAGATTTTTAAGTTCCTGTGGAGTCAGGATTAACTGCATATTAAATCCAAATCTGTGCTAGATCGTACTCCACAACACGAGAAAAATCTCTGGACGAACACACGTGTTGTTGTCACGTGATGTTTGTTTTGAAGTTCGTCTGCATATTGTGTGAGTGAGCGAGCGCGTGCGTGTCATCAGAGTTGATTTGCCAGAGTAAACGGATGTAACGATCTAGGTATGCATTGTAACTAAGGAAATTAACACAAGCAGTAAAGCAGAACTGTTTTATTTAGCAGTCTTGTTGATCTCATCTGCTAAAAAAACGCTCGAGCATTGTCTCGGTAAGGCCGATATTGAGTCACCAGGTGAAAGGTTGCGTGACAGTCTAATAGTTTTTTTTCAGGGGGTGTAAGGGTGTGGAAGTGTTTACTATCAGTGGGTCATTTTGACTTTAAAAACACCATTTACGACTAATTTAATAGTTCCCCCTTAAGAATAACACAAACTTTTTTACGGTATTCGGAAATAAGTGCCAGTATTTATTTCTTGCCGATACTATGCTACCCGTTTCATGAATAGATAGTTCCCAAAGACTAATCTTCGATGACAGTTACTTGAATGTAGCGCGCGCTTCCTGGCCACGTGCTTTTAACTGAACAAAGGTCAAGTTTTTATTAGTCTTCGCGGATTCGCGGTTTTCATGTGTATAAAGAAATTTGGATTCCTGTTGAGGAAGAAGATCTGTGCGGGAAAGATACAATACAATCCCTTTCACAAGTACGCTGCGTCAGTTCTGAAAGGCCAGACCATAATAGGACACATCCCTCTCAAGATCCGTCAGCAAAACTTGCGTTCTTTTTGAAGCAAGGTGGAAGTTTGAAGTGTATAGTCACGGCTAAATACCGACATAGCGTCGAGGCTCGTGGTCTACAAATTCCACGCACAATGATTTTTTCATGACTGCCAAATCTTATTGATAAATTGAAGACGTTACTGTAGAATTTTAGAACTGTTTTCGCATGTACACGGTGTTCATGGACTGGGCGCTTATTTTAGCAAAGCCTGAAGACACGTGGGGGAGCGCTTGTAGGGGCATGGGCGCTTATTAGGGCAAATACGGTGAAAAATTTTTGATAGGCGTTGCGAAATAGACCCCAACAGACCATGAAAAATGTAAAAAAATGTATTGTACTTTAATGACTATGCATTCTCACTTGAAAACAATGAGAATGAATTTTCCCTTGTCGGACCCCGTCCTCCTTGGATGAAATTCTGAATCCCAGGCTGAACAGACTGTTGGGATGTTGTACTTGGCATGAACCCTGTGTTTTTGTAGTCAAGTTGTGTGTGTGTTTTGAATTGGTATCAGCAGCCAAACTTAAAATACATTATTTTTTCAAAGCTTCTGGTTTGTATAGCATTTTTAGAATGAAAAAATGAACCTGTCAAAAATTAAACTTGTGCATGATCTACCTTCATTTATATTTGGGATAAAAAATCAGTTAAATGTATCTATGAAGTATTTTATATCTTCTAATATTTTGCAAATCATGTTATTTGCCTTGATCTCTACACACAGAAATCCTGGTAAAATGATGAAGTCATTGACTTTGCAGCCACTGGGTGTGCTTTGTTTTTGTTGCTGTCCGATTTCACCCGGCGGAGCCTCACTAGGTCATGTGACTTTATGAGCATGTGCAGTGATAGACATTTTGAAATGCTGTGTTGTAGGTCACTGCTCTGAAGCCAGGGAGTAGTGGATTACTGCATTTCTGGCCTTTTTATATTCTATCCAGGTGCTCAATTTTGTATATAGAGAATTCTCAGAAGTATTTTGTGTATCGGGTGAGTAATTTTGTTATCATAATACTCATCTATCTTGCCTTTAATGATTGCTGGCAGCAGGTACTCGTTGCAAAATTCCTCTTAGCCAGTTGACGAAGGGAAAAATTTCCGTGTAATTTATTTTTAGTGTGCGTTATTTTATTACTTAATCTTTGGAATTGATGTGTGTCGCGTATGATTAGGTTGTTATATCGTTTGCAGTAATTAATAATATGATTATACATTAAGTCTTAGGTATGAACAAGCTGCAATTTTCCTGAGCTGAGTTAGAGATTGGAAGTCGACGACTCGTTTTCGATTCGTCGTCCACAAACTGGGCGAAGTTTTTGTGGCGTCAATTAGCGTGCTTGGAACAACTGAACTTGACTTATGTATAGCGCCCGAAGTAATTTGAAAGGTTGTGTCCACATTTGATTCGAACTGGTGAAATTTTAGTTGACTTATTGTATCAAAACATCCAACATACATTTAACCACAAGACCTTATTAATTATTCAAAATGGCTGCCTCTCTGACTGTGCTGATGCCCTGCACAAAATATGCATTAGGTATTGACTGCACAATAGTCATCTTCCGTTTAATTTGTGTGCTATTGATTTGGTTCAGAATGTTCCATAGTTTGAATTTCTGCTGTATAACTGATTTTTCATTTCAAGAAAAGCGGTTTTCAAATTTTTAAGATTTTGAAAATTGAAGAATTCAATTATAAATTTACAATAACTGTGGTGAGTGCATGAAAGAGTGTTAAAAATCTTAATTATTCGAGCAAGACTTTAATGTTCTGAGATTTATCTGATTAAATTTGGGTTTGGTTTAAATTCTAAAAGATGTGACAATTTAACTCTGTATTGATCCGTATTTGAAACTAGTGTGAAACATTCGACTGCATTGAATTTTGATGGCGAAAAACTAATTTCATTTAGGTCTCTGAACATTAATGTGTGACTTTGAATTCACCTTGATGTTAAGTATTTTGCTTGGAAGTGTTTAAGCTTTAAGAGGAGATATATGAACACATTCAACTCAACAGTTCATTGACAACAAATTCAATCTGGATAGTCAGACTGGTGTTATTTAAATTAAAAGCTGTTATTTTTACTATGATGCTTTGGGGATTCAAATCAGTTGGCTTCCACCAGCTCCTTCACTTTAGAAGGAAGATTGTGTGAAATGAGAAAACGCATTGATTTATGTTGAATCAGCATCATAAAACGTTACCCTAGACTAGGTCAGTGAAATTATTTTTTGGATCAGTAAACTATAAATAGATAACAAGGCTCATTTAAATTTATTACTGCGGCTGGGATTTTGTGTATTGTGTTGAGTAAAGCTGTGGTTTTGAATGTCAGTTTTTATGTGTCAGTTTTTATGTGTTGTTAATTGCAAGGATTGACTGGACAGCTTTAATCGATAAATGTGAATTTTAGTTGCCCAGACCATATTCCATTACCAGACCTAGAATTACCCGCAGTCACTATACAGCTACTACTTCATTACCAGTTTCTTTGCCAGTCTGCATGGTGGGTGACAGCTGTGAAATGGTTTCATTGTGTGTCTACAAGTATTAGGCTCATAACTCCCTATTCACACTTCCCAATATGGACTGTGTTTTGTTTACCTATTGGTGTTTGCTCAGCACACTTTCTGCCAACCAACACTTACACTCACAGGCACACACACACACATATATATGTATACCTGCATCACTATTTCTTAAAATGTCCAGTATTACCGTATGTTGTTATCTGTGAATGATACCTGTTTACACATTGGTTCTTGTACCTGGATTCTAACCATGGTGGTCAACACCAATTGTGATGTGGTTATCTCACTTTATCAGGCGCAGTGTTAACTTTTCCCTTAACCCTGTTTAACTCTCCATACCTTTACAGGTGAGGCGGAGCAAGCTTATCGGCATTTTGCTCTGAAATATCACCCATACAACGACTTGGAATCTAGGGTAAGTTTCCTTGTTTGTGAAGACTATTGCATGGTACATTCTTAACGGGTGTAAGCAAGGAATGCCACTCCAGTTGAGTTTCAGGCTTGGCGTGTGGCCAGCTAGGTTAAAAAATATGCCAGGTTTCTATTACGGTGTAGTTTGGAAAATCTCACTCCTGTCTGTTTTACCCTTCTTGTTATATCTTCATGTGACCTATTTGCGTGCCTGGTCACAATAATTGTCAGCAGGAACAGATAGTTTTAACTACCAGCATTGCCAGGGTCTTGCCAGTTACCTGATGGATTCAGTCGCAGCAGAATGTATTTATCTATAGTCAGCATGCTGTTACATACTTGTGCTCTTGAGCGTTATGGTTTCGTGTGCACAGAGTTCACAAATCCTAAAAGGTAAAATCACCTCACTGGTTCCTGATCCCTGCTAGATATTCTTATTTTGAATACACTCTGACTTAATAGATGTGTTGTCTGCTTTGAGAAATGCAGGTTGAATCATGACCCAGTTCCTGAATGATTCCAGTGTGAGAATTCGGGCAACAATCTGATAAAACGTGCCCGTATTTTGAGAACCAGCTTGATGCCTGTTTTTCAGTTGAGAAAACTAGTTCTCAAAATTCGGCCACGTTGTATCAGACCATTACCATAATTCGTCTTGCGTCTCACATTGATGAAGGAAACTAAAGTACTTCATGCATGGTGTTGAGCTGTGCTGCGAAAGAATAAAAGGAATATTGTGAAGAAACATTGAGCCACGTCTGAAAGGATCTCTGCCAATTGACTCATGAGCCATGACTGGCGAGACGATTTTTTTTTCTACTCCACTTTTTATGAAGTGTCGAATTAATTTTGATACTTTTGCTATAAAACTGTTAGTGCAAGTGAACGAATTGTGCAACTATAGTTGTTTTTGCGAATAAGCATGTTTACCATGTTAAAATTCAAGGGGCTTGTTTGGATTTTTAGAGACCTTGATTTTGCATGACAACGAAAACGAACTGAATTTACGCACTGAACTTGTTTTTACAGATACTTGGAAACAGAATTTACGTATTTCAGTAGTAGATTCCAGAATTGTGATAATTTTAGCTTTTAATTACCAAAAATTATGAACTTAATCTATCAAATTCATGACCTGATGCCAATTTGTGTCATGAATCCATCAATGGCCGTTTTTAGTGGACACACTTAAGTAGTTATTTTTTCTTTCTGTAGCTGGCACTTTTTCTCCTGTTTTGAGGGACAATGAACATGGCTTGTAGCAAATTATCAGTATTTAAAGCAGAGTTGTGACATAAATATTTTCATATTATATCTTACCTGGGAATGCTAAGACAGAATTATCTAATTTACAAAACGGAAAGAAATGGATTTTAATTTTTGATAACAGAAAATCAGGGTCTATAGATTTTTGTTGAGTGAGGACTTAGAAAAGCAGCGCTTGACACAGAAAAAAATGTTTGCTTAAAAATACAAGTGATGTCATATTTGCACTCGTCTTTCCAAATTTAGGCTCGTAAAAAGGGGCAACCAATAAAAACCACCAGCAGTCAGGTGCACGTATGCGTGATACAAGTTAAGTCAATTATACCTTGGTTTTTTCGCTCTCATTCTCTAGCATTTACTCGCTTTTGTCGATTCCTGGAAAACTATGTAGTGTTCGCTTATCTGTCATTAGCTGTGTCCTGTCCCAGTGCGCTCACCTGTATTTTGGTCGTGTCAAACTTCCTAGTTAGGCATCCCTCTGGTATACATTAACTGGTCTTAATGCGTGATAATTACCATGAGATGACGGGCCACCATTTAATTGCTGCTTTATAATTGTGCGACGATTACACACCTTTCCGAGCTAGTACATGTACCTAAGTCTGTCGGTCAGGTCTTGGGCCGGATGTTGTTAGTTTGTGTAGCATCTCCCTAACCAGTTCGGAGTTATTGACCTTACTGCCGATTGAACGCCTAATTAGATGCAGGTTGGTTTGTGTACCTGGGCATTTCCCTGGTGACTGGCTTCTGGTGTTGTGTTTTAGCACAATGTATACTGCATTTGTATTTGTCTTACCTTTCTGTTTTCAGAATCCAGACAGATTCAAAGAGATATCCCTTGCCTTCAGATATATTTGTTCAGGTATGTTCAATTTTATTGGTCATCGCTATTTCCAGTTTTTTTTCTCTGTGTGTCAGTATCACTTGTGTGCATGAAGTGGCAGATGGTAATCAATGGCCCCTGTCCAAAATATCAAACGTCTGTAATTTCTCTCTCCTTGTCAACAATGCAGTGCATCCGCTAGTGTTGCTGTGGTGGTCGCTCTGGGACTTCTCTCACCTGAGCGTAATGTTGTCTTTTTCCCTCTGTGTGGGGATTCTCTTTGGACGAGGAGAAAATACCCATCAACTGTCATTATCAATTCAGCTGCGAATGTGAGTAAAGGTGATTCTAAACTGAATGGGAATTTTTTAGTCATTGGAAGGTAATTTTTGCCTAGTCGAGGCATCATGGTCCCTTTAATTGAAATTGTTACTACTTCTCAATGCTTATTGCCAATTTTAAGTCCCGTCCATTACACAGTTTTACAATAGAACAACTTGCACTGGAGCAACTTTCCCGCTTTAAGCAGAGTGTCCAGTCACATGTATTTGATGATTGGTGCAAGGCAGAAGTTGTCGTTCTGTGCATGACAATGAGTGGCTGATGTGAATACGCCGTGAAAAAGAAGACGCGTATGTATATAACGGCATAAGCTGGCAGCTGATAATTACGGCTTGTGTCATTTTTACGACCACTCAGCAATTTGAAGTGGTGCAAGTTATTCTAGAACAAGTTACCCTACCATGATGGGGCAAGTTGCACCAGCTTAAATAATGTCCAAACAGCCCCCAAACCTAGCGTCGGCTTGTTTCAGGAGTAACTTCGTTCTAGGGTAAGTCTGTGTATGGATGGCCGTTGCACAGTTAGTCGCAATTTACCAACAGCAAGAAGTTTGGTTGGCTTAGACAAATGTCCGCGAATATGCAGTCCACTCAGTCGTATTGTTGTTTAATTTGACTCAGAAGTGCCAGACTTTTCAAAGCAGGTTCACTTGTGCATTTTGTTCGCTCCGTGTAGGGCTATTACATGGTTACTTGGGTCTTCTCGCTCAGTGACATCTCGCCTATTAAGTATGGAGGACAAGAGAAATTTTATTCTCTATTTTTTTCATAGAAGACAAGTACCTGCTAATTAATCCTTTACAAACTTAAAAATTGTCGTTGCTGTGTTGAAAATTGGAAGTATTGGCAAAGCCTTCTGAAAAATGAAAAGGTCCGAAATTGCCATTTTTGGATTTTGGCTCCCATGGGATATGTGTGTTTGTCAAACTTATGAACAAATCTCATTTTATTTTTGAAGTTATATAGTTGAAAATGTTTTCTTGTTTGCTGTTTTTAATCATTTTCGGATTGGTCTCGAAAGTTTATGTGTTCTGGTGGCTAATGGTGTTTTTACCTGTTAGTGAGCAGACTTTGACTTCTAATTATCAGACAAGTGATAACAGAGACAGCAGTGTGTCAGTGTTAGTTTGATACCACCAGTTGTAGTTGACAGTAATCTTTGCGTCCTTTGACCATTATCTCTAGCATTTGGAGCTTCAAATATAGATTTTTGTCCTTGTATTGCGTCTGTTTGTTGGAGCACTGACACTTGTGCGTTGTGTCCAGACTGAACTGAACTTGCTCAGAAGTAGCTGAATAAGACCAGTAATTACTATAATTACAGCACACTATTTTTGCTGTTAAGTATGGACTCCATGATTTGAATGGCTTCCCCTCTAGTTGACAGCTAGTAGCAAGGCTTGTCCAAGTGGTATTACACTTATTTGCTTGTAAACTGGCATTGTTCAGTCTTTAATTCTTTACGAGGCAGTGAACAACTATAATGAGACTTGAGCTGGATTGTATAGATTTCAGCCTGCCCAGTAGCAGTTCTTTGTACATAATCCTCTGGTAATTGTTTACGACCCTGGGTTTGCACACATTTGTTACCTACTTGTAAATGAACCAAGTTGAATTTCCAGTGTTATGTTTGTTAATGGTTGAGCCTTGCCTCTTTTTCTACATCCCATACTAAAGGGTGCTGGTATTGATCGCCTGTGACCATTGCAATTATTAGATAGCCCACCTTGCTTGAATTATAGATTATATACACCGCTGAGTTAAATCCATACATGTTCATTGTTGAAGCCATGTTAAGCAAAACAGCTCCGTGTCTCCGGAGTTCATTGTAGCGTTCCGCTGGTGTGTTGTTTTCTCTGGCTACTAAACATGCAAACACCTGTCCATTTGCTACAGTTAAGGTGTGTTACCTGACTGGTTGTATTTATACCTACCTCCTGGTTTCAACTCTTCTCATTTGCCATCGCCAAGAGACGCATGATATGATTGACCTAGTTTTCAAATGGTAGGGCTGGTAACAGTTACACACTTGTGAGCCAAGTGGCTCATCATTCCAACTTTTTCACGTCTGTATTGTAAGTTGTAATGCTATATATAGCAAATGTTATTGGCATTTGAATGGCAAGGAGCAGTTTAATTTTAATTCTAAATAGTGATTAGGAGGGGAACAGAGTGCCACTCCCGTGGGGCACGGCTGTTGTTGGTAAATATCGCTGGAATGTAGAAAGCAGTTATCGTATTCCAAGAAGTGGTTTTGGTGGAAACAGTTATGTTGAATATGTGGTTGTTTGAGCAGTGTCTTCTAAGATCATAGTATCTGATGGGCAATGTCAAAGGGTACAAACAGTAATGTCCATGCTTTTCAAGTAGAAAATGCTCTATATATTTTGTTGCAATGCAGTTATTGTATTTGTTCAACACTCAGTAATTGTTGCTTTCAGGTGAAATAAATCATCAAAGTAGTCATGTTATTGAGATAAATGCTCTCGGGACCCTCGCTCACTTGAGGGAAAAGGAGCCTGTGCCTTATGAGAGGGAATTTTTTGTGTAGGGGACTTGACTAGACTAACATTTTGCATAAGCTTTTCTCACTTTGAGGGCAGTTTTGGGCCTGTCTAGGGGAATTGCGTGTGATTTTAAATGTATATATATATTTTTCATAGGGGAGGCATCAAAGGCCGTCTCTGGCTTGTTTTTTTTTGGTTGACTAATTTACCATTGCTTGTGGGAATACTGTTTCCTCAACTTTTCTACAACATTGAGAAAACTTGTCTAGTTTAACCCTGGCACTAGAGTTGCCTTCCGTGGAACAAATTTCTTGCGAGAGAACGGCATCACAAAAGACCTCAGGAGTGATAGGCAAACTTTTAATGGCATAGCCTCAAATGATTGGTTGGAACATGGAATTGTGGGTTAAAATTCTCCATTTCCATTCCATAAGGTGAATATTCTCGCAGCAAATCCCCCAATGGCTAATGTCTTGTGTCTGTGGAACTTTGCGTAGGACCAGTGGGAAGTTTGTATAGTGATTTCTCGATTTATGTCATCAATGTTGGTGTTCTCAGCTGACCAGCTGGCTAATTTACTGTAAAAAATGATCATGTATATATTGTCCACCAGTGCTTGTTTAGTCTATTAGAGTGGTCCTCCCCATCCACAGGCAAACATTGTGGTCAGCTTTGTCTATATTTAGCTGCTGTTAAGCACATACCCTAATAACTCATCTGTGGGAGGAATCCCTTGTGCTGTTGCCCAATATTTTGAAGGACCAGATGAACATGCCAGTCGCCAACAGAACCATGTGATCAGATGTTTGTTTGCCCTGCATGTATTACTTTACATCAGGCCAAGTTAAATTTGTTCATAAAGATACTGTTACATGGTCCAGGTGCTGTTGTGGTTTCCTAGCCCTACTTGTGTTGGTGTATATTGTACCATTGAAAGAAACTCCTGTGGTGCTATTGTGTCTACTGTAGGCTGAGAATGTCCCTGAAGTTGGCTTATTATGCTTGTTGTTCAGCCCACTGACTGTGCTGTGTGCTGCAGCCAGCCCAGATAATCAATATGTATGGCTCTGCATTCAGACAGCCTGCTTCAGTTATCAGCAGTTTGACCTTTTCGTTGACCTATTTAACTTTTTTCATGCTCAGAGCAGCTGCTGTGCTAGTTATCTTTCCTTGGCAGTTCAGTGTTACTCCCATCTTGAAACCAACTTTCAGCCTGGANGCTGACATCTTCATTTTGTCCGTGACCCGTGTTTGGCGGTCCGTTAACCATGTTTCCTCGTGAATATGAGTCCGTGTCCCGTGTATTTGGGTGCGTGGATCGTGTTTTGTGAGTCCGTTCCCGTGTTTGTGAGTCAGTGGACGGTGTTTGCAGGTCCGTGAGTCGTGTTTATGAGTCCGTTGACCGTGTAGTTTAGGTACCTTGTTACTACTCTTGTTTCAGGTATCAAACAGTATAAAAAAGAAGACTGTGATCTGGTACGTTTTCGCATTTTGTTTAATATCGACTTTCGAATGTAAGTTAACTGAACGTATTTGTTTAACATTCAAGCCATCACAACTTATTTTCTTGGGCAAACTTCCAAGTAGTATCTCCAAGGAGCTAAACATGTTGGTAAAAATTTGTTTAACAGTTTGTTTACAAAACGGACAAAGTTGCTATTTTTTCATCTTTGCTATGAATTGCTTTGACAACTAGATGTTCAGTAGTGATGGGTTATCCAGTATTAGTGAAACCTAGCAACTGCTGCCATTGCCAGTGGTTGCTAGGCAACATAAAGCTGGTGTAGCTGGGAGGTACTTTGAAAGATGCTGAAACTGGCATTAACTTTGACCAGTAGTGACTACAGTGACCTTGCGCTATATCTGCATTTATTTTCAAAACACACCTGCAGTTTCAACTGACATTCAAAGAATTGAAAGGAATCAATACTTGTGAAATAGTGGTGAACTCTCGTTAGCCCATGTTCCACCACATTGCCTAATTTACCAAGAATTCATGTGCAAGAAATGAGGGTCTTAGTTGCTGTATAATTGTACTAGTGTAAGGTGGCACATTATTGGGATTCAATAATGGTAAAAGCAATTCCCTATTTCCTCTTGCTCTATAGCAGGGATAATTGAAGCCAGTCTTACCTACCTCACAAGCTGTTGAGACCTTCCTGGTATGGTAGTTCTGCATTTATTACGCACTAAATTGGTTGCGAAAATTTTCATTTTACCAATTTCCTAAGACTGGTTACCATGGAAACTTTACCAAATGTTGTTTTATGACCCTGCACAATACTATCCGTTCTGGTAATGGACCAACATCTCCTTAATCTTTATTTTTGTGGAGAACTTTGTCAAAATAGAATTTCACTTGTCGGCCGTATTGTGTGCTGAATATGTGAAGAATTACCTTAACCACGTTCTTTTCTCGTTGCCCTCTTCTAAGCATTTTACAAAAATAATGTCCAAGAAGAATGAATTCCAACTACCTTGAGGATAAACGCTTGTCAAATGTTGGCTGAACGAAAACATTTTGTGATCTCACCTTTGAATTGGCCACCTCAGATTTCACCCAACTCACCAGTTGCTACTTAGGGGTTGACTGTTAAAAAATTATTTGATGAATTCTGAAAAGACTGGAGTTGCTTAGGGATCTAAAATAAGAAACATGGCATGTCCTTTTCCCACAACTACAGAATTTGAAGAAAATCTCATCCACTTATCATATATCTGGTGTACGTTCATAGACGAGAGAACCACGCGAAAACACAATAGTAAGATATTGCCATGTATTACAAGCGAAGCACCTGGTCACGTGAGCTTCCTTGGCAAGATTCTTGTATGTCCGTAATTCAGTTCTGGTCTTATTTGGTGTTTTCCTTACACACCCATTTCCATGCATATTGGTTATTTTATGTCATCTTCTGAGATCTTTCCCACGACCAATAAGTAGCACGCATCTTATGATTACAGAGACTTTTCTTCGACCACTTTGAGAATGAGCTACTCTCTGACAAGTCAGAGAGGAGCGTGTCCGTCGTCTTCAGCCCGCTGCCTCTAGCTAGCGGCTGTGATGAAATGTACATTGATGATGACGACGACATAGATCCTGCAGAGAGACAGTTCGACACATTTGTAGATATTATACAAAATTCGCAGAAAAGCGGTGTCAGCGTACCCGAAGGCTTTTCAGAAGAGAAGGTGAGGGCAGTTGTTTTTATGTTGAACCTTGCTGACTGAAAGTGGTGTTCACATCTCTACCAGCAATATTGTGACTGTTGATATCTTTCAAAACTGCAAGTGTGCGTGTATTACTGTCGTGGAAATAAACAAAAGTATAGTTTTAAGAAGAGTAACTACTTGCGAGAAATACAGGTTAAACACCTCATATTTCAGTCCTTTACCGCATTCATGCATTCTGTTTTGCTACCTTAGCAACAATAGTTAACAAAAATTACCACATGTCTACTTTTTGTGGGCAATCATTTTGTAGAAAATCGTGAGTCCAAACAGGAAATGTGTTATCCCATTTGTTCTCTTAGTTAAGTCTCATATTGTTTTGCCCGTGAATCTCTTTCAGTGGTCATTTTTGGTCTAATTTCGTGTGGCCCCTTAGTGTTGAAGGGTGCTGTGCTCTGCATAAGAGGGAAATTTCAGGGAACGCATCGACTCTACGCAGTGCTTTTCTGTGTGCTTGTAGCTCGCTGAATTGAAAGACGATCTTTTAGACGAACGAGACGCAATCAAAAGAGACTGTAAGAAACCAGGTGCATCAAAAGCCAAGACTCCGAGCCAAGTTCCTGTTTCTAAGGTGACTTTTCGCAACACCTGCACAGTTTGAATGACTTGAACATCTCTCACCAGTCAACACATATGAACCTCCACAGTTCAGACTAGAATACAACTTCATCAATACTGCTATTGATTCTTTCAATCTGGTGCTTTGACCTCGACCTCTGGCTATGTTCTAGAGGTTCCGTGGCCTTCACCAAAAGTACGCTGGTCCTTGTGAAAGCAAGGAAGTAAGAAAACTTAAGTTGCTTCTGTTCATTATAATTTATTATGGGAACAGAACCTTTTCACTAATTCATGGATGTTAATGGGCGTAATACGACTCTGTTGTGGTGAATTGCATGTTTGCACATGAATTGACTGTGCTGCTATAAATTACTTGAGGTGTGTCGTAACATAAGTTTTTGCCATTGTTAGATTATTCAAGGAGGTGTTCGTGTCCTACATCAGTAAGGGAGACGGTTTTACTATTGACTAAACAATCTCAATAGTCGGGAATAGTTTTTGAAAAAAAAATAGTTACGGGTCAGTTGACCTGCAGGGCCTCAAATCTGGGGGCCAGTTTGGAGAACGTGTTGGTTAGGTTCGCATTTTTGGTCCTTATTTGTTTCAATGTTTGGGAGGGGTGGATTTTCACGTGTGTCGCTCTGTCAGTATGTTACAGGAATAGGTGTTGGTCTTAACAGCTAACTGGATTTCAATTCAGCCAAACATCAAAAGTAAACTTAAGTTCCCTAAATTTACTACGTATTTGCGGACTTGTAAAAACACTGATCGTCCTTTCCTATGTTTCACTACTAAGTTGATCATTGTCTTTTATTCAAATTGAGAGTGAACTCCGTTGAATCTCTGATGTTATTGAAAAAAGTGGGGATCTTTTTGTGCAACGCTTCCAATTTAAGCACTAAATCCCTGTTAATTCTCGTTGAACTATGGGCTCAGTTTTTTTTTTGTTGTATTATTAGAAAATATCGTTGGTGAAAGAAAAGCTCATAACGAAGATAAATTCAGCTTGTTATGCACATTAACATGTAGTTGTAACACTGTTTCGATGTGTTGTCTGGCCCTACACAGTTAACCAGTGATTCAATGAAAGTATTCATCCACAAATGATGCCGGTCACACTTCTGAAATTATCCGTTAGGCCATTGTTTGACGTGTCACTTATTGGCCAACCACAACTTACATGAGTGCATGTGGTGGTAATATATTATTCGAAAGTGTAAGTTGTTGGGGTTTAGTCGGAGTAACCTTGCGCGTCTGTTCTGACCTTTCATCGTCTTCGTGTACTAATAGCGCGCCGTTCATCCGTTTCAGCCAAAGCCAAAGAGCAAGAAACAGAAAGCCGCCGAACAGAGAAGGCGGGAGCAGGAAATGGAAAAGATTGCTGACGAGCTTGCAAAAACACAGAAGCTCGAAGAAGAGAAAGCGAAGCGTCGTGAGCAAGCTGAGTACGAGAAACAGAAGAAGATTGAAGAAGAGCGAAGTAGACAGGCAGCGGAAGATAGAAAGCGCAAAGACAGGTAGCTAGTGGTGTGCGAAGCCAATTTTCCGATGTCTGATGCTGTATTTGCTCTATATGGTAGAGCGGAAAACTTTTGTTGGTGTTGTTTTCCTGTTGGTGTTGTTTTCATTTTGTTCTGTTTGGTTAGATTCTGCTTGCGTTTTTATTAACTGAAGTACACACTGTACTGAAATTTTACTGGGTTTCAATAGCGGATGTTATTTGAAGCAGGGGAATTTCCCATTTTTTTACCGTCCACCTTCTACAATGTTTGAATTTGAGATTTGTATACAGTGGCCATTGTTCATATGGAATTATCAGCAGGTGCAAAAGCTTAGCTTTCACCGTAGTTTTGATATCCCGGGTTTCAAGACGCTGTCGGAAAGTAGTCTGACGCTTACGTGTCAAGAGCTTTATACTGTAAAACCTAACTGATGATTCCCTCATTTGATTCAGAGAAGAGCGAGATCGCGTCGTTCGTGAGAAGCGAGAAAAGGAGGAATTAGAAGCTCGTCTCAAGGAAGAAGAGCGCTTACGAGAAAAGGAGGAGAAAAAGAGGAAGCAGGCAGAGGCCAAGCAAAAGGTAATCTCTATTTTCAGGCTCCTAATTAATGTTAGTCGACTCAAGGATAAAATTCGGGATAAAGGCTTACCCAAATGTGTGTTAGCTTGTGAAATTCAATTGAGGGCTGCAGTTGAATGCTTTACCCACAGGCAGGATTTAATAACCGAAAATAAAACCGTGTCATGCTGTGGTAGTTAAGAGTTTTTCAACACAAATTTTGTTTTCTGTGTAGGTTTTATTTTACCTTCTGATGTACCCATTTTAGAAAATATCTGTAATAAAGTGATCTTTTTTAAACTGCATTTCACCCTGCTTAGTTGGCTAAAAAAACGAGAATCGAATTCAGCCTTCTACCTTGATAGGGTTCTCTGTTTCCATTACCAGCAAGAAAATCGCAACCATCAGTGATTTGAGTAAATATTGGCTTACCCAAAAGTGAAAATGGCACTTATGCGTGTTGCCTGTGACTTCAATTGGTGACGGAAATGCATAACTATCACAGTAAGGAATATTACGAGACTGATTATATGGGCGTATAAATGGCCTAATTCGATTTTCGCCAGTTAAACACTACAAAATATCGCTTTAAGTTGTGTGAATTGTGACGTATCTTGAATGGTGGTTTGTAGTATCGACTTAGTGTTGCTTTCTTCTGTTGTAGTTGGCTGAGCAAAAAGCCAAAGAGGAAGAAGATAAGAAGAAGAAGGAAAGCGCGGCGAAGAACGCCAAGCAGCAGCAACAGCAGCTGGACAAAACCTATCCTCCCAGAGAGGTAAGCCGCTTGCTCCTCTCGCTCTTTACCCGGTGGCTCTGAGTCAATCTGAATCCCAAGGCCTTCCTGCGAAATTGACCCTGAGCTGAGCAATTTGCAGCTATTGTGAATCAGAGCATTTTTGTGTACAGGCAGCAACTGCGCAACCCGCAAGCTGTATTTATAAAGCCATCTATTCTTGAATGTGGTGTTCATGTCAGGTTTAATAGCTGCAATGGCATCCACTTGTGGCTTTAAAACTCGCAGATTTTTTCCGCAAGATGGCGTCTGTGGTAATAAATGAGACCCCATTGAGAATTTGTGGAACCCCATCTTGAAGAAAATGTTGTAAGCTTTGTGGGTCTAGGAGATACGATTTTATCAGTGATGTCACTTAAAACACGGTTTGTGCAAGTTGAAGTGTTGAGAGAATTTTGTGGTTATTGGAATTTAATACCTATTGATGTAATGAGGTTGGTCATTGTTTTAGTTCTGCTAAGTTGACATTCTGCTTTCGAATTTCCTTTTTAACACAGGTGTATATGAATAGCGAGGAATGACATAATGTTGGTGATGAACAAAAAAATTTAACTTATATTCGTTAGTTAAAAAAGCTGCTTTCCTCGAGAATGCATAGTTGTTTTGAATACATGCTAAACCAATCGGTCAGAATATGCACGATGAGTTAACCAATTGCTGGTTTATGTGGGTTCCCTCGGAGTATCAGGTGTTTGTGAAACACAGATGGAAGTGGGTGTTCAAAAACCGATTTGGTGACTTCAGCGTAATGAATTATTAGGCTGAGAATTGTGGATGTGGTGATTAAGTGCATTTTGACGCTGGATACTTGGTTCACACGGCTTCGGTCTTCAAACAAATGCTGTGAATGGTTGCATATCTTCGATTATCAGATTTTACTAGTTTATAACACTGGTGTGCTGACAGTCATTGAAAAGGATTAAGAATTTCAGCCACCTAACTAGAGCAACCAGAACTTCAGATTTCATATGGTGTGCTCAGCTTTGCTTCTGAGCACCGCCTTCCGTCTTGTCCATTTAATTTCCTCGATTGCTCATCGAATGCTGCACTCTGCGTTCTAGGTACCTCCAAGGTTTGCCAGCAAGCAGCAGCAGCAGCAAAAACAGCAGCAATCACCTCCTGCTCAACAGAAGACCAGCACGTCAGTCACAAGTGTAACAACGAGCAGCGAAACCAAGATGATGAATCAAGCCAATCAGCTGAAGAAACAAAACGGTGAGTAGACATGTGCTGCCATCTGCAGTTTGCGATTACTCATTTGTGTTGGTTTCCATCTTCTTAGATGATGAAGAATAGTTTACCGTTGATGAAGGAGGAAGGTAATGACCTCAATATAGACCATTTTGGCAACCTCTTTCAAAGATGGAGTAATTCAGCTAGTGGCTACTCTTAATTAAACCCTTTGAGAATTGATTGTAGTTACTGTGAGGGCTGTCTTGCCCATGATTTTCACTTCCTTGTCAAATGCAGGTCTTGTTACCACCAATCTAGGTTGTAGTTTAGGTGTTTGCAACTAATTACTGGAAGCAAACTCATAGCCCACAAAAAAAATCAATACTTGGTAATGCGTTTCGGCTCAAAATAAAGCTAATGTGTTTTTAATAGCGGAAGTTAAATGTTAAGATGTGTTATGACAGTATTTTTTCTTCCACTCTCCACAGGCACTGCCAGCTGGGTCAGCAATACAAGTTGGGGCAGTGATGATGTCGTTAATCGTGGCAATTCTACGGGTAGTGGGTGGAACGATATTGGTAAGTCAGTTTATTCAGTGATGGCGTGTGTTTGGGTGTAGGTGTTGCCTGAGGCCAGTCTCCCCGACTGACTGTACGCCTTGGGTTGAGCAAAATCGGTAGAAAGTTGGACCTTTTATTTTGGCACCCCTCTGAAATATGTAGCATCTGACTATTGAAATTTTTCTAAGATTTCGTAAACTGGCAGAAGTAGTGTTATTCATGCACTGCACTTTCTGTTTTTGAGTCAACGTCCATATTTAGCTCACTGTTACAATAATATTCAAAAAGTAGACTTCTTACTATTGTGGGGTCCGTTTCAGTCTCTTCACCACTTATTTCAGAATTTATTTCTGCAATAGGTTTCTGTGTTGAGACTGAGCCTATAAGCAGGTCTTGCACGTTTTGGAAATCTGATTGGCTGGTAGTCTGCAATGGTGAAGCTGATTCCTGGGTCTGTCACAAAGTGCCCAGACGTTGCTTGTGACATCCAACTCTGGTTTGCGGCTTGTCTTAATGGGATTGGAAATCTGACAAGCAATGACTAATGAGATGTTTTGTGTGGTTAAGTGCAGAATTTTTTTCTGTCTATTATTATCACAGTCTGGTATTTAGCTGTTTGTTTCTACTTTGCAGAGTCTGAAGCCCACCAGCAAAGAGATAGTCCAGCGATTGGAAACTGGAGCAACCAGGGCCGTTCAAACTGGGATGCTCCGAAACAAAGCAATGAAATTATTGTGGATTCCAAAGATAGACAGGCGTGGCCATCTATTGACCAATCAGAGCAAGATGACAATGACAATGCATCAGTGAAATCCGGATCTGTGATATCAAGCTCAAGCAACTCTGGCCAGGACCCCCCAGGTGCCATTACTCCGCAGAGTGCTTCCGCCGACTGGGGAGCCAATACCAGTGACGCGAGTGCCTGGCCGACCAGTGCCAGCAGCCCGCGTGGCATGAACTCTACTGGCTGGGGGTCAAACCCCTTGTCCATGTCCAACAACCAAGGTCTTAATATGCAAACGAGCCCAAACCTGGCCGGTGGCGACAATGCTGCCAATCCTCTGACTACCGGCTGGGGTCTCAGTGTGAGTGGGCCAGCCAACGGCAGTGGTGCAGGCAGTGGACGCCCAATGAATTCCATGCAAGGAAGTGCTCAAGGAGATAGTGGATCTGCAATGTGGGGCAAGCCGGCCGGCTGGTCTGCTGCCAATGGCCCCGGTGATGGCAAAGAGTGGGGCGCTGGCGACGCCACGTCTGGCTGGGGCGCACCCTCACCCGACAGCGTTCTCAACTCAGGCGGCTGGGGCAACCCCAGCCAAAACCCTAGTCCAAACCCCAATGCGGTGTCCGGTTGGGGCCAGCCAAATCCTGCCCCCACCACTACCGCTACTGGATGGGGTGGTGCTACAAAGTCTCAGACCGGTGCAACCGAAAGAGGGAACCCTCCCCCGCCTTCCCAGTGGGGAGCCCCGTCCTCCACTGCTATCAGTTCTCATACCAGTGCCTGGGGCGCCAGTCCTCAGGCCCAATGGGGTGCTAAACCTGTCCAGGGTGAATTAGGTGCCAATGTTAATCAAGCCAAGTCTCAACAACCAAGTACATTCGCACAGGCTGCTGGTAAGGGCCTGAAACCGCCCATGCCGTCTCCTGCCGAGCAAGCCCGACTGCAGCAGGAGATGGAGAAGAAGCGTGCCATAACCAGCAACGATGGTTGGGGAGCAACCACCGTTCGCCAGGACACGGCCTGGGCAGCCGCTGAATCGCCCGAGACCAAGCGCAAGGTCGAAGATCCCACTGTGTGGAACCACACAGCCAACACTGGTACTGCCATCTGGGAGTCGACCAAGAAGCCAACCAGCGGGGTTATCACTTCTCCCAGCGACTGGGATGCCCCGGACATAGACGATCCCAAGGTGTGGCGCAACCCGGATCAAGGCAACGGAGCAGCGTGGAAGGAGCGTCGTGAGCACAAGACCTCAACGTCCAGCTGGGGTGACCCGCCAAACACTCAGTCACCCCAGCCACTGACGAACAACACTAACGTGTGGGGAGCTGTGGCTGATGCCAAAGACCGACAGGAGACTGGCAGTTCCTGGGGTGCTGCTCCTGAGAAGCCAAGTGGTTCTTGGTCGTCAGCCCCTGAGAAACCACCTAGCTCATCGTGGGGTGCTGCACCTGCCAAGCCCCCTGGTGGTTCCTGGGGTCCCCCGCCGACTCCAGTCGAGTCTCAGGGCATGTGGGGCAGCAGTCTGAAGGACAAAACTGAAGGCTGGGATGAGCCACTCCCTGGGGGTGAGCGTCCTTCCAACATCGACGACGGCACGGCAGTGTGGGGCAATCCGGATGTGAAGAGTCACTCAACCCCACAAAACTGGAGCAACCCGAGCACGCCTTCAACCCCTATGACGCCGTCTAGTGGTGGACGAGGCAGCGACGACATCTGGAACTCTCGCAGTGGCTGGGGAGATCCTCAACCCCCGTCCAAGATGGATGGCAGTTCCATGTGGGACAGTGGTCCCAATCAGGTTAGTCGGCATGTACTAACATCTACTATGTTTGTGGTCATTAGAGGCAGCTAGTCAACACGAAGTGGAAAACTGGAAACTTGTTCCGAATTGCCAAAGGTGTTTTTCTTGGTTAAAAGACGGCGTTTTGTTGACTGGCTGCCTTCTGTTTTGAAATTGAATTGTGCGTTGTGCTGCCTGGAGTTTAGGCTTAGTTTAAACTAACTTGAATGTAGAGTGAAACCAAGGCTTGACTGCATCTGCAACATATTTTTGTCAGTCATTGATGTTGGCTGCAATTCAGCATCCATCAATTGAAACGTGTTTTGAATTGAATGAACTATGAATCTAAAAGTTTTTTTACTTTTAAAACACTTGGCTTTAGTCTGCCATGGGATTTTTAAATCTTGGTGATTGACAAACGTGCTTTTGCTCACTACCCGGGTGCGAGTCATCCAAACTTTGGGAGTCTCCATCAATGGGTTTTGACCCACCTATGTGACGTGTGCCATGACGAATTCATTTCAGAGAGGTCCTGGAAGTTGGGGTGACTCTAAACCAAAGACCCCGTCTTTAGGCAGTTGGTCGGGTGAATCAGACATGACGCGAAAGGTTGGTTATAGCACAAATGATAACAATAAAAACAGCAGCTGCAGACATGAACTGAACGGTGAACTTCGTGTCATCCAAACGGCACAACGTTCAACTTCACTTATCCAAAACTGTATGATGTGTGAATCCTTATCTGGCCACGTTTTGAACAGGCTAGTGATGGCACTAGATGTGCATGTGATTTAAAAAGTCTTCTGTGCATCGCCTTGTGTTAATTTTGTCCAAGAATTCATGTTGCATTTGGTAAGCGTAGACTAAGTAGTTTGTCCGATTCGTTATTTTATTCACATTAAAAGCCATTAGGTTAGCCAGAAGGGACACTCTGCATCCAGTAGTGATACTAATGTGCAACGTGGTTAATTCTGGGTTGCTTTCCTTAATGCAAGTCGTGTCAAGAAATATGGCTTGAAAAACGGAACTAGTGAGTTTACTGCGGCACAGTTTGCTACGATAATTTAACAACTTTAGTCCATGTGATCTCGCGAAACTCGCCTTATGGAACGTACCCCTGACTGCATTATCGAGTTTGAATGTGGTATTGAGTGCTGTGTTTTGTACTGTTTTAAGGTTATGTGGGACCCTAGAAAAATGTTCAAATTTGGTTAACTGGAACGTGGTCACATGGCTGAATCAACAGCAAATTCTACTGGCTTCCTGCTTTCAAAAAATGAGCTCTTTTCTCTCGACTTGGAGATGTATTTGCATGCTCCTAATTGTGCTAATTTATAGCAGGAACTAAACGACAGTGCCATTTGAACATCATCTATGCTAAAGAAAGTGCAGTTGTATTCATTAACAACTTGTTAATGTGAAAACAAAAAATTCTGCAAATAGGTAACCTATGCACTAATGACGGGCCTCACAGGCTGACACAGCCCGCATCGTGCACTGTTATTTCCCAGCACCATATCACGATACTTACTGGACACGGTTGATTGATTTACGGCGGATCATTTTCGACACAAAATTCGTTCTTAAAAACATTTGGCCATTTTCAGCCTACTTCATGTTCACATCATCACTATATGTTGTGTTTCTAATTTGACCAAGCAATCATAGAGATGAGGAATTAGCGTGCAAGTTCCATTCCACTTTAAACTCAATATTGTTGTAGTTTGATTGCACAAACATGTTAATGAGGTCCAACATAACCTTAAAATTTGTTTTGAGTTGCGGTGCATGCTTGTCTTCACTGCTGAAGTGAGGCTTCTTGTTATTTTTACCCTCTGAATAGTCATGGCTGGCTGAGCTTGTTTCTTCAATATTGTGTTGGTCTAGAAGGTAATACTTGGTCCGTCAGTGTGTTCTGTTGTCATGTGATGTGTAGCAAATAGCAAGCAACTTTGCTCAGAGAACCATTACCACGGGCCATGGATTTCTTACCCCACAGCAGAGCCCTAACCACGCTGTACAAAATACGACAAGCACCCTTACCACGGGCAGAAAACTCCTACCATGGAACCTGAACTACAGCCACTAACAGGGTACCCTTACAATGTGTAGTAACTTGGCCAGAGACCTCTGGCTTTTTGTATGTAGGATTGGTTTGAAATCATGTTCAGTGCTTTTTAGTATCAGTATTAGTATTACCTCGGGACATCTATTTTCACACAGTGGCGTAAGTTTGTCAAGTGTTTTGATCCAATGTTCCAATCCTCACAAAATGTTGAGTTGTTAAATAAAGCACGTTGACATTGATGGATGTACTGTTGTCGACATGGAGCTCTCAGATGTTATTTTAATGCTTAATAAACCGCTGCATTCTTATTTAATCCTACTTTGAAATTGGCTATTTTTGACTGCTGAAGCTGTGATCAATATTGTATTTTGTATCAGTAATTCTCATTTAGTTGTCTAGACTTAAATAATAAGCTTCATTATTCTTATTAAGCTCAGAAAAGGACATCGTGGTTGGTTTTGTTGTAGTGGAAAGGCTAGAGAGTGTTGGCCTACTATTGTGGGGTGAACTGTCTATGCTGTAATTCATGCGGCGCAGAAACTGTATAGCACAGTTGAATCGTACTAAAGTTGTCCCTGTGGTTGGAGTTCAGGTTCTTTGGTAACGGTGCGGGCCTTGACCACTGTTCAACTGTGTTTATTACCTTCCCCCCNCCCCCCCCCCCCCCCCCGCCTGTCTATATTCAGTCCAAAGGTGGCGCTATCTATTCGTTGCTGGCTGTCATTGTGTAGCGCAAGACAAGAACTGTTTGCTGTCATTACAGATGAGTGGTGACCCATCGGGTGACAATGACTGGGACACGGCCATTGACGAGTGGAACCCACAAGGTGCCAATTCTTCATGGAGCAGCAAGGCAGGCTTCAACAACATGCGCAGGGTACGTCTACTGCACCAGTTCAACCATCATAGTTGACTCCAGCCTTTAATATGGAAGTTAACCGAAACTTGAATGCGATGCGACCTAATTTCTTTATTTTTCAATCGCACCATGACTGCTTGCACTTATGCTGTTGGCTTTGAATTGAATTTCGCTATGCGCCTATGTAGATATGAAATTTGGATAGGAAGCGCTAGCTTTTCTTGTGCTTTTTTAAAATTCAAAAATATCTGCTTATACTGTAATCCAGCACATTGTTTTGAATGTGCTTTTCTTTTTTCCTGAAACTTTTACAATAAAGACATGGTTGTGTGACCCAATTAATGACAGGTTGGTGTCTACAGGCTTTTATCAATTGTATACTTTCACAGAGCTGCATCCTGTCGTTTTCTAGAAATTCGTCCTACTTAACCTGAAATACGGAAGTGCATGGTTCAGCTATAATGTCCATTATTCCATCTACCTTTGCTTATATGTATCCTTCATGGGTGTTGTAGCCTCAACATCCTTCTATGTTCCAGGGCTCCAACAACACCTCCATGGGTGGCGGCGGCGGCGGCATGCCGCCCAGCATGAAACCATCGTACGGCTCCAACCAGCCACATATGAGGAGCCGCATGATTCAGCTGCTGATGAACTTGGGCGTGTCAAAGGATCAGGCCACTGCAGCAATAATCAGCAATGACATGAATCTGGATAATGCCATTGGTGAGTTGGTGCTGTGTAGCTGTCTAGGAGGTCTTGTTTCCTGAGTTTGTGTGTGTGCGTGTGTGTGTGTTGATGTTACGTGCTGATTGTGTTATTGATTTCTTTTTGGTGAGAGGAGGTTTGGCGAATCGTCTCCGATTAGCTTTTCAAAACTTTACGAATGTTGTATCTATTCCGTTGGTGAAATGGTTGGCATGAATTCAGTTTAGTACATAAAACATCGATAATGTCTTGGGACTTTACCTCCCTTTTTCGATTTCGTCATATCCTCGATCTTTGTATGTTTTAATCGAGACTAGTGTAACAGTTTCAAGTAAGTCAAATCCAGTTGGAGTGAGATACACTGTCCATGTAAGGCAAAATTCAACTAAGCTGAAGAGCGGAGTACTTGAACTAGAGTTTGTTTTTGCACCTCCCATGTTCCATTCTCGTCTCTTGTCCCGTCTTCCAGCCGAACTTCAACAAAGTGGTGCTCTGCGCGGCGACATGCCCCCGATGGACATTGGTCAGTTCCAGCCACCGCCATTCTCCTCCGCCAATACTCTGTCCAGTGCTCAATTTCCCATGAACCGTGGCCCACCCAGTATTAACAACAAGCAACAGCAACATCAGCAGCAGCCGGGCATGCGACCAGGACCCCAGGGTGGCATGCCTTCAGGTAGCAAATTGCAATCGGCTGGTCCATCTTCTGTATTTGGTCTGTAAAACTCTGTCTTAATGACTGCTAGTGCGCGGTTGTTTCATTTTCACTCTAGTATCATGCCCGCAAGTGATTGTTGCATTAATACTTTGTTCTGTTCTCATTTCAAATTGTAACAATGCCTTGTTGGTCGTCTAGCGTGTTATCAAGCTTGTAACAATGCCTTGTTGGTCGTCTAGCGTGGTATCAAGCTTGTAACAATGCCTTGTTGGTCGTCGAGCGTGGTATCGAGCTTGTAACAATGCCTTGTTGGTCGTCGAGCGTGTTGTCGAGCAATAATGAACTGTCAGTTCTTTGCAAGCCCAGGAATCACGTCTCTTCGGAGAAACCAATTACATAACAGTATGTGATGGGTACGGATTATATCCACTTTGAATTTTGACCGTTTTATGCTATTCCCATAGCTGGTCACCCTGATTTGTATAATGTGCAATAGTTTGCAGATGTTTCAAGTTGACCCTTTGTTGTTACCAGGCACAGCCATCCGCGGCCCGGGCAACAACTCAACCATGATGCAGCAGCAGATGCTGCGCCAACTGCAGGTGGCCATCCAGACGGGCCACCTCAACCCTCAGATACTGCAACAGCAGATCACCATGCCACTTCTTGTCTCTCTACAGGGATTCCTGCAGGTAAATGTGCCGCCGAGCTGTTACGACTTCAGCTACAACTGTTTTCATTGATGCTGTGTCTTTATTGTATTGAAACTAGCTGAAATTTTTGAGTCAATTTTTTTTACATTCTTCAAACTTCTTTTGGTGGCTGATGTGCTCAGTTTGGTCAGATTAGTAAACCCTTGATGTTTGGGTGGCTGTTAAACTTGACTACAGTAAACCAAATTTTTGCTCTTAAAATCAATACCTGTTAAGGTATTAAGATTGATCATGCGAAATCCAAATGAATTCATTCAGAGTCCCCGCCGAAGTGGTGACGAAAAGATATGTACTGCGCTCAGATCCCAGGATCTGTTGGATGATTGTGTGGCATGACCTTCAATGACACCTGCCATTTTGTCTTGCAGTCTTATACCAACGAGCGTCAACTGACCAACCTGCTGCAGCAGATCAGTCAGAACAAGGGCAGCTACCCCAATGCACGGCTCCAGTATGAACAGTATCAACACCAGCTTAAGGTGGAACGGCAAAAGATGATGCAGTTCCAACAGCAGATTCAGCGGGTAAGTGCACACCTCCCCCCTAGTGTAGTTTGCAGTCGACCTTATTTAATGCAAACTACATGCAGAGTCACCTGGAATGGTTCACAGTAAACAAAATGCATGACTTCCACTAGGTGACATGTGAGGTATCCTGTTTGTGTCTTCCCTGCGATGCACATGCATCAGTTTTTGTCTGTTTTGAAAGGTCAGTTATTGATCAAGGGCTATAGTTAACAAATGTGTTTAGACTGCTCATATGCAGGGCTGTTGGGTTTAGCTCATGTTTCAGTCGTGGCTTTTTTTTTAAATTAAAAGTATGGAAGTGATGGACGCTTTTGAGATATTTTTGCTCTGGCTTAGCTGACCAGAGGCCTGATTCGTGAAACTGTTTCTGTCTTAACGTAGAGCAAAATTGGGCCAACTTCCATGTGTCGTGAATTTCTAGAGATCAAACTCTATTACGAGACTGAAAGTTAGATTGTACGGAAAATGCTTAATTGGACTTATGGTC
Organism: Phoronis australis; assembly: GCA_002633005.1. Lineage (NCBI taxonomy): Eukaryota > Metazoa > Phoronida > Phoronidae > Phoronis > Phoronis australis. The sequence continues at coordinate 2,146,316 of NMRA01000006.1, read as the reverse complement.
TTAATGACCAAAATTTTAGACTATCGTCAGTTTAAATTGTTGAGGAACAAGTTATGTTGATGTTTTCACTATCATTAAAAATTTAATGTCAATACAATGTCAAATTGAAGATCTGCTTTCGATTTGGGAACTGGGCAAAGTACTGTAGAGGCAATGAAGTGTGACTATCCAGCACATGTTAAGTGATACTTTTCAGCCATATTAGGGTGTTATCAAATAAACAAGATCCTGGTTTCATCAAAAATGCTAATAGATTCCCATTTAAAGTTTCAAGTCCGGGATTATTCTTGAAACCATGTTTCACTCACCGCCTTCCTCAGTTTTGTGAATTAGCAACAGGCACCGAAAATGCTGTGCGTATGCTCACCTATGTCAAAAACGGAATTCTTTTCTGTCTGTGTTAAGACCAAAAACCAACTTTGTGTTTATGAAACGGTATTTTATGAATTTCGCCTTGCCTCTTGACATAGCCCAAATTTCATGGTCTGAAGTCTTGGAAATCTTTAAGTCTTGAAACGGGCCTCAGTCCTCAATAGGCCTTGACCAAATTCTCTTCTTGTGATGTGAGGGATTGGTGTTGGGTTTTGTTTCCTAGCTTACTGTTCTCAATATTTCTATGTCGTGGTCATGTCACTTATGCCTTCTCTATTGCAGACTACTCTCAACCCGCAGGTGGCCTCCGTCCAGAAGGAGTTCAACAACATGACTATTAGCCAGGACCCAGGTGCGGCACCGAAGCAGCCCAAGTCCCGCCTCACTGACTGGCTTCAGCACCAGGACAAGGAGGAGGGAGGGCTGGGTAAGCCTAGTCTACACCAATCGCATTCCACACCCAATCTCAACCCTGACAAACCAGATGATTCCAACACCAGCACCAGCGGATCGTCGTGGGGCCTGCCCCCGCTCGGCGGCTCGCGCGACTGGTCAACCGCCTCCAGTGCCATAACCTCCTCGGCCGCCCCGGGGTCCAGTAAGGAGACAGAATCTCCCATTTCGGCAGTGGTGTCATCACTGTCCGCCGTACCGACAACCTCCGCCGTCAGTGATATTCCAGAGATTCCCGAGTTTGTGCCCGGTCAGCCGTGGCAGGGCTTCGCCACGAAGAACGTGGAGGAAGACCCGACGATCACGCCCGGCAGCGTACTGAGCTCACGCACGCACAGCCTCAACACTATCGACTCCAACCACCTCTCGTCCTTAGCCAGTCGCGCCTCCACCATCGCCGACCTCAAGACAGTAAACTCACGCAACTCTATTTCCAGCGAGCTGTGGGGTGCTCCCAGCAAGTCGGGCCTTGGCATGCAGTCATCGCGCCCGCCTCCTGGCCTCCTCCCCAAGTCCTCCGCAGGCGGCTGGGGCTCCAACTCCTCCGGATCTGGCGTTGGCTTCAACCGCAGCCTGTCCTGGGCCCCTGGTGAAAGATCTTCACAGAGTATGTTATCAAGTTAGTAAATAAATCCTTAGACAGTGCAATGGTCAACGTCCGTTGTGCACTGTAATTTTGTTTCCCAGTTATGTGCATTGTTTCTAAGTTGCAGCTGTTCTGTTATATTTTTGTTCTGTTCACACTAGCAGTGTATTAATTTAGTCTCTGATTAACATAAAACTTAAACTTTCATTTATTTAACGTAATTTAGTTTAATGTTGCCTGTAGAATTTGTAGAAATTGGGGTTTTTATGGTGTCTTGTTTTTGATTTCAGTGGGTGGATCCTGGGACGGCCGTCCACTTTCTCCTTGGTTGGTTCTAAAGAATTTGACTAGTCAGGTGAGTGTTTCCTCCTTGAAATGTGGCAGTGAGGTGTTTCTTGCCAAAATCTGTGCTCATTTATATCATTTAGTTACCTGCGCCTGCTCACTGAACTTCTGGACATGATGGCAGTACTTGATTTCTTGAGTTTTATGTTTACAAGGTTGCCTCGTTCTCCTGTGACTTTGGGAGAAGTGTTTCAGTTTAGACAGTGAACAAACCTACAATGATTAACTGTAAGTACACTGTGTTGCTCATCTGTTTTAGATTGATGAAAACACTCTGAGAGCTCTCTGCTCTCAGCACGGTCCACTGTTGAGCTTCATCAATATTCCAAACAGTGGCCAAGCTATCGTGCAATACTCCACGCAAGAGCAGGCTTTAAAAGCTCAGAAGTCTCTCAACATGTGCATGCTAGGCAACAGTGCCATGCTCGTCGACTTTGCCACGGAAGATGAAGTATCACGACTGATCCAGGTCACTCGTGCTCCGCCCCCCTCACACAGCCTGTGGGCGGGCGGCCCACCCCCGCGCTCAGCCGGTCCGTACGGTCGGGGTGGGGGGCACTGGAGTGGAGGGGGTGGCGGTTCGGGCAGCCCCTGGGGTGGCATGGGAGGGGGGAGTCTGTGGGGCTCCAACTTTGACGACCCGCAGGGGATGAATCTGATTCCGGGTGGACTGCTGGGCGAGACCATGTAGACCAGCCGTGTAGAGCTGCCCATGCATCCTATGGTGTCGGTGCGCAGCTGAGGCATGTAAAAACATTATCTTAACTTTGATGATCTCTCCTTGCATTTTAATCACCCTGTTATGTGGGAACAGTATTTGATAGGTCTGTCTGTGTTATTCTGGAGATATTGCATTCCGAGTGCAAAGAACACCAAAAAAATATTCTCGAAAATGCTACGAACCTTATTGTGGTGCTAAACGTTTCTAGGAAGCTAATAGCACATTTTATTGAAGAGAATTTATTATTGTAGTAAACCAGTGTCTTTCATGCTAGTGATTTGCTTAATAAGAAAAACGTTCTTTGCCACTCCGATGATGAATAATGTCTCCCACGTCCATCAGGGTTTTCTGTGCTCTTTGTATTTGAAGACGATAATGACGACATTTTTGTGCTTAATGTTTTTTAACCAAATGAATAATCTGGTCATTTGTTTGTTCCATGGCCTAATGGGTTGTGCATTCACTGCAAGAGGCACTAAAAATATCCAAGACTTATCTAGTGTTGATGGACTTTTGAGAGAAAACGGACTCTTGCACTGAATTCTAGAATCTATAGGAGTTACTGATATGTCAACACTGTAGACACCACTAGGTGTCAGTATTGTGTGTCTTGTGTGGTGCAGCTATACTGATGAGCTGTATTGGCTAATGGTGATATAATAAATTGAGGGTACATAGGACCTTGTCCTAGGCCTCTTCTACTTAACCGATTGTTTTATTTTGAACACTTGGTAGTATTTGTACTGTAGTAACAACTGAGCAGCGGTTTGCCTTTCGCCTAGTATGACTGCCAAAATGTAAATTGAACCAATCCACACCTGGCTAATGATTAACCTTGGCAAAGCTGCAGGAAGGGAAAACAAATTTCCTTGAGTTCTTCGCCACCTTTAATGAAATTTATTTACAATGATAAAACGGTTGGCAATGATTGCATTATTTAAGCAACAGATCCAAACATGATGGCAAAGACCTCAAACCATATAATTGATTTTTATTGTCCATTGTAACAAAGTAGAGGTAAACTCTTACATAGGTGGGTCATGATGCTTCTTGTTTACGTTTTCAATACTACACGTGAACTCCGTCTGAATTTCAATGTCTGCAAAAACTAGTGGGCAGTGTCCGTTGGATCCACCTGGAAGTCGTCTGTTGTTACCTTCACACTGAGAACATGTCAATTTCCAAATGATTTGGTTGATAATAGGGGTGGACACCAAAAAGAGGTCACTAGGTGGTGCAAAATACCTAAAGTCCATCCAAAAACAGGAAGATAGTGTCATCACACCTATAGATGCCTATATTTAAAATTTTATGAAAAATCTGTTGAGGACCTTTGAAGATACTGAGTTGAACGTAAAAATTAAAATTGCAACTAGGGGGCACAGCAGTAGTCAGATCTGTCCGAAAGTCGTCATCCGTAGTTGACATCATAAAAATACACTTGCTAAATTAAGTAAAGATCCTGCAAACAGTAATAGGAGATACAGCCATAGTTGCAAAAAAAGAAAATTGCCACTAGGAGGCGCCACAGTAGTCGAAATCGAAAAATCATCGTCAACCGTCCTCTTCATAGTAAGCACATACATGTCAATTTTCACAATCATCCTTTAAGCGGTTTGGTTGATGGAGGGGTCATCTCACTAATAGGTGCCTACATACCGAATTTCATGAAAATTCGTTCAGGACTTTTGAAGATACAAAGGTAAGCGTAAAAAAACTAAAAATGCCACTAGGGGGCACACCGGTAGTCAGATCCGTTCGAAAGTTCGCTCATGCCGTCCCATTCATGAACGGAACATATGTGACAAATTTCATGAACTTTAGTCAAAGGCTTTTCGAGATAGAGCAGCGGGCGCCAGACGGATGGAGATAACGGCATAATGCGTCCACATATAAATATGTGGGCGCATAAAACCATTTTCAAGTGTCACTTAAGACATAGCTAGAGTACATAATAAAACCACCTGGTCAAAGTGACCCGGAATTTCCCGCCATGACTGCTGGGCGGTAGCTAAATTCTATGAGTAACCTTCCCTCCTGACTGACAATGAAGGCAAATTAACAAGAAAATTCGAAAGGCGCTCAAGCCACTCTAATTTTTTACTATAATAGTCATTTATGCCGCTGACATGATTAGCCGCTACGATGCGGAAATTATATTTTGAGCTGTTAGTAAATGTCAGCCAGACAACCTGCTGGCTGCTAATGCCTTCACAACGACTTGTGGTGCCCGTGTAAAGGTTAGAACTAACCAGAAGGAAAAGGACCATGAAGCGAGAGTACGCAAGATGTTGCGAAGTTATACATCTTCTATTAAACAATCTGCAACCAGATTAGAAACTCCCATTTTTAGGTGTGTCAAATGGTATTAGAAAGCATGTGTGGGAACCAACTAACAATTGTACAATCTCAAGAAGATCCTTATGAGCGGTGACCAGACTTTTTCCACAGTTGCCTGTCTCTAACTCATTTCATCAAAGCGTTAAGACGACTTTGGACGTTCTAAAAATGAGTTTCCATTTGTTAGCTGTCAACATGTTCTTCATCAAAATAATACGCTTAAGAATAAGGGTAACTGCTTATGCATGTAATGTGTCCGCAGTATAATCAGTTTCCACACATGTAAGCACAATTTTCATTTCTTGACGATCTGAATAACATCTTCGTGAGACATGGCATGTGTCAGACCGACCCTCTGTGGGTTGAACTTTGTACTTCGTCCCTGGAAAATGGTAAAATTTAGTGTTATTGCAAATACCTAAATAAGAACTACCACAAATACCAGTCCAAATTAATTAATCGGAACACTTTTTAAAATTAACCATACACTTACAAAATTTACAGCTTTGAATACTCCATCTGGTGGTATTCCCATGCAACAGATTACTATCATAATGAGTCAATAAGGTGATGTGGCTTTGCCAACTACACTCTTAGCGCTTCACATGAAATTTCTTCCGAGTACTAAAGAATTAAATGAAAATATACTTACCCATACCAGTGCATACTTGAATTGTTCGACTAACGTTCTGTGAACAACATGACACTAAAACAAAAACATACCATTAGTAAAGCCAGGATTTCCTTAAGACAATCTAACAACACGCAATACCACAAAAATGACTGATAATAACTATTACAGGGGCTAAATTCTCAGAATGACTAGGTCACCTTCGCTATAACTTTATTCTGGATACCAAAAGAAAATTGACAATAAGTGACTATGGGTTATATTTTCTCAATACTTAAGGCGTGTATTGTGCAATAAGCACATAGGTAAACAGCTATGCCAGAAAAACTACGGATCCCCAAATTAAAAATTTAAATCCCACCTTCAGTTTTTATTACATTAGTTTGACCGTCTTCTGTCAACACTACCCACAANCCCCCCCCCCCTTGTCAAGTTATCTGCTCACCATCAAATCTCAAAGTGGAGGATAGAGCAATGAATTCCAGATTGTTGGGGAAACTATTCGTTCTCACCTCCCCTGAAGCTGCAAGTAATACCTGTTTGGTTGCTTACCCCCACGATATATTGTACTTGTCCAGGTTAACGCCCAAGTTCTGCTAAATTTCCAGCTCAAAAATTCGCAAAATTTTAATTTATTAACACCCAGGTTCGTCCAACCACTGATTTATTCGATCAAAACTTCCTTGAAAAGCATCCATGTCATTGAAGACACACACCTCACTGGAATTTCAGGACCCAAACCATACAAAACTCGCTTACCTTAGAGTAAAAAACAATCAAAGAGTTACAGTATTACCACATCTTATTTGGGCAGAAAACACATGTACATAGACTCCTACAGTGTTTTACATGACTTTTGCATGCGAGTTCACCACGTTTACTGGAATCAACCGTTCAGGTTAACATTCCCCACCCCCGAATTTTCAAAAATTTGGTATTAACCCCCCACGCTTAGTTAAGCGCTCACTGCCTGATCATTGAGATCCCTAATTTAAGAGCCCTGGGGTCCATTCCAAGAAAACTGACAAGCTAAGACAAATCACAAATTTCAACCAATTTTAAGATAAAACTTATTGTCGCGCCCATTTCAAGAAAGTTTCTAGGTTCAGTTTTTTCTTAATTTTTACTAAGCTTACTTTGTTTGAAAGTTTCAAAGTTTGGAAGTTGAGACAAATCTTAGACTTAAGTTAAAAATGAACTTAAGTCAGTTTCTTGGAACGGGCCCCTTAGCACTGACCCGGACAAGTGCAACAGTATTATGAAAGGATAGTTAATGCATTCGGAAAATCCTTGAAGAAAACTTATTGGATATCACTGAAAGATTTGTAACACAAAGTTTGAGTCGTCACTAACCACATGCTCCACTGTACAGTTAGAACGCAGGATGAGTCCATTTTCGAGATCGGGGTGTTCACCACGCTTCTTAGTATAGACGATGATTAAGGCCAGTTCCTCCCAGATTTTGTGAATCAAATAATCCATATTCAGCTTCATGTTACAACTGCAAAGACAAAATTAGCAAAACATTTTTTACTAACACAAGTCAATTGTTCTAGTTCGTTGACTATGTCATTTAGTTACCTGTGGTCAATCATAGCTGTCCTTCCATTTTGTCACTCCAATTTTTTTTAATTTATCTAAACATCATTCAACAAAGAATGGACTCACCGGAGACAGCCCAAGAGTTGTTATCTCTGCGGCGAAAGATGTTAAAGTTGAGTCCCGGTGAGTTGCCAGCAGTCACTGGTACGGTGCGCGGCTTTCGACGCTCTGCGGCTGGGTTAAAGATCTTTTATAGGCCTAACTATCCCCAATTCCCGTACCAGTATGAATTTCAAAAAATAACTTGACTTGGCTGCGTCAGATGTGATATGCGACGTTGATGTTGAAATATAAATATATATACCATATAAAAGTTTTTATTTATTTATTTTTAATTCAGTCTGTAAATCCAATTTGTAAATACTGTTTAATTTAATACAACTTATTTAATCTATTAATCTATCTTAATTTGTTTGAATTAATTTTTGCTGTAGAGGACCATGCTCTATATTAGCCTTTGGCTAAAGCATGTTTTATATCTATTGTATTTTATCCTCTATAAATAATGATTATTCTCATTATCATTATCAATCATTATCATTATCATTATCATTATTATTATGAGACAGATATCACTTGCTCACACAAAATCCCCGAGTCCACTTCACACAGTATTTCAGTCAAAGAGTAATGGCGGTACACTGAAAGTGTAGGTGTACTGCGTTGGTATCAATGCTCGTGTACACATGAATGCACAAATGAATGACTGCATACTCCTTTTGATAGAACGAAACATGGACATGAACGAAATATATTCTTGACCATCTCATTACCTGATCACAACCGAGTGTGGCTGGCGCGCCAACTTGTCCACTTCCTCGATAGATATCTGATCTATTTTATTATATACCTGTAACACAAATGAAAACTAAATAAAACTCAATGCAGACCATACCCAATGCTTCACATTTCATGCTTCACATTTCAGAAGGCCTTAGAGATCGCATACACTACAAGAAGTGGTGTACTGATTACATTCAAGTCAATCACTCATTGAGAAGGCTTTCAAATGTCAAATAGAAATGTCCATGTGGACTAAAACTCATTTAAAATCCTCTAACTTTCCTGTTATAGAGACCATAACCAAATTAGTTTTTAAATCCATTGACGGGTAAGGTTGTCTCGATCACAGATTTGCCAACAGATTGTTTAAAGGTGAAATTAATACACGGATTTTTTGACATCTACAACTATCTTTCCATCCCACCGTGGAGTCTATACTTACATAAAGACATGGTAGATATACACGATTTCCTTGGATGACATCTATCAACTCATCTGCTGAGCAATCTTCTCGAAATAGAACCTCAGCGTTAAAATATTCTGGATACGGGTTAAGTACTACTTTCAAATCTGAACACGATAGCAAACAATGACTGTGACAGTAGTGCCAGGAGTTACACTACTGCCCTTTTTCTATCTTCATCTGTCTATTACACTGCCCCTTCCTTAAAGTCCTTTGCGCATGCATTCCTAGTGGCACATCCGCAGTTATCATTTTAGAGGAACATGTGGCATACTTTATGAAGCTCCTTCACAGAATTTGGGAAGCTTGCCAGAAAGCTACCTAAACAGAAATGACAGCCATGTGCACCACGTGTATATGTGAGCATATAAAAAGCCTATGACCTGGAGACAATTTTGCAAGTTCTGATGAATAGCAGTATTGATACTCTTATCACTCAAGGATACTATACTCATGCAGGATCATTTGAACGAGTTTCTCGTTACATTTTGTGAGTGGCAGGGTCGAGTTGAAAGATAATCCACCTCCTTTTTTCAGCTGAAACAAAGAAACTAGTAGTATTTGAAATGGTCCTTAATCAAACTAGAGCTGCGGTTAAAAAGAACATTGCCTTTTGGCAACAATAGAAAAAACAAGCCTCGGCTATGATTTGAGCCCACATTGCAGACAGGAATCTCGCACACAAAGTATTGTACCACGAAGGATCACTTGGCAAGTGACAGAAATTAAAGATATTTAAAATCCAAACACACTTAAAGTCTGAAATGTGACTAGAATTAATAAAGATGAGAACAAAGTATACTGAAAATGTAAGAAGCTCTAGTGCTTGAGCATTAGATGCATGCGTCACAATTTAGAAAGTGCAAACGTAAACTTGTGATTGATAAATAATGGACATAACGACATTACCAATCACATGACTAACCAAACTCAGTGTGTGGAACTAAAAACTACTTGGGAAGCACACGTTTTTTCCATGGGAGTTTCACTGCTAAACAAAATTGTTTAGGATGTCACTGGTAAATTTTATACGCTGAGTGAGATTTTCTCACATATTAATTAATTTATTCTGATACTTTACAAATCAGTGCAGCCTGGCTGATATCAGTTGTCCAAAAATTGTTTCCGAAGTGAGACGTCGATGCTTTTAACAGTTTCACCTGTTATAGTCACATACAGGGGTCCCGCACTTTGAGAGCAGAAGTCTCCACTGAATAACAGATATCAAACTGAGACCCTTGCAACTGATTGTTGTCATATGTTACAACGCCGCTTCAATGCAAATTACGGGGTGTAAAATTATATTAAGAAAACAAAACCAAATCCAAGTCAAATTTCACGCACTAAAAAGCAAAATTTAATTCGACAGCCTTACCTTAAAATAAATGTTGGGTTTCTTTTTATTCAACCTTATTCCAACCGATTCCAACTCTTTTTCCAGAAGCATTCTGGAATTGTAAATTTTCAATATGCGAGAATGGCACTGCTATTCTTTATCGCGCAGTTTGAGCAGAAAATTGTTATCACAAAGGTCAGACGCATTCTCACCAGAAGATGCCATAAAAAGAAGTTACGCGAGACAAAATATTTGAAAACGTTATGAACTGAAATAACACAAAGAATGAAGATACAAACGTATTTCCTCAAATTACTTCTGCTCACTGAATTTCTGTATGTCTCGCCACTGCCTCGGCGCAAAAAAAAACAAATTCATTCAATCTATGTACTTTCAAGCTAATTCTTGATTAGGTCAAACAGCACCGCTGGATCTGATTTTTGATTGAAAATCGAGTCGGCGGAGAGACATTTTTTTAGTTGCAGACTTATTCAAAACAGAAAATCCACTAGACGAACAAAAATGATGCGGAATTTTTTACTCATCGCTTGGTAAATCATGGCGCTTCAAAACTTACTCTTGCCTACCTGCTTTGTACAGTTTATCACAAAAGACACAGAACCGTGGCCAACACTGATGCAGTCGGGTGCTTTTTAGTCAGTGGGAGCAACTTTTTTGGCCTTAACTGAAGGCACTTAATTTTTAATCATTTTCACATGTAATTGGGATTACCACTAGACAACAAAACCAGCATGTTACAGCAAACAACAAAGACAAAACAACTGAATACAACAATCAATGACAACAAAACAATTACAAACCTCTGCTCATATCCCTTAGTTGCATCCAGCATGATGATGACCAGGTCCGCCGTTCTGGCTACAGCTATTACCTGTCGACCACGACCCTTACCTATGTGTGAAAGAGGACGAAATGCACTAGTAAGTAAATAACAGGGGAGTCAATGTAGAGGTCAGAATGAGTGGACTACAATAGCAAGTTCTTTAATTTCATACGATAACAAATTAACCAAAGGGGGCTCAGACCTCGGCAATAAACTCAGCTGACATCAACTCACAAGTTAAAGGTCAAATGCAAGTACGACACCGTGTTTGGCAGTGTGAAATGAGTTTATCACGCCTGTGAGCCGTATTTATAGGGAAGAAACTGCCTATGTATGCGCAGCCATGTTGTTCGGATAGCCTGCAACTGTTTATGAAGCAGAAAGCTATCATCTCAACCACACACACGTACATACGTGGACACGCACACACCATACATTTCAACAGCCACATCCTGAAATACTCCAGCGCCCTCTGTGATTGTGCAGAGTTTACCCATAATGCTGCACATCAGTAAGGCACTTGACTGCCGAGTTAAAACACTCGTGCCATGTTTATCACTGTTTTAAAATGCCAATAAAGTCTTACAGTTGCGTAGTAATTTGCAATGCAGACATTTGAAAAGCCAAGTGCTGTGCCATAAATCATTCTTTGCTTGTCTCGCTCACCTCAAAAGTTTCTTACTGTCCCTACCGTTTGAAAACTAGGTCAACCAAACAAACTTAACATTTTCTCACCTCCACAACAGCAGAGAGTTTAATTCCGAATGATAGTGAGAATTAGGAGATTGCTTTGTGATAACGCACACATGCGAAGCCGCTACCAACACAACTCTTCCACTTACCAAACTTTTTGAGTCAGCTGTTTAAACGAGAGCAGATACAGAGCATTCTGTTCTGTGTCAATGTACAAAGTGCCAAATTACTGTTACAACATGGCGTACAATCATACCTTGAGCAGCTCCCTCAATGATTCCGGGAAGATCCAGAAGCTGTATGTTAGCACCGTTATACTGGAATATATTAAGTTATACTGGAATATATTAATACATAGTGCAACAAAACAACAGAAAATCATAAAAACGTATTCTTTTTTAAATATGAAACGGAATTGTATTTGCTTTCATGGACACCTGAATCAAATCTCAGGTATCCAAACCTGCACGAATATAACTGAAGAACATTTCAGAAGCCAATCATCTAAACATACGTAGTCCAAAATTACCTTTCGACAGAGCAGTGGGCTTACAACTGAAGTTACAGCATTCCTATAAAACTTAGTTCGTCCACATGAACATGACCACACAGACCCTTTGACGAAACATCAAAATTTAAAGTCATTACAAACCATGACCTGGTGTTAAAAACACCATCTTTCTTCAAAGGCGTGTCTGCTCTACTTAAGCAACATCATTGCGTACTGATCCTTTGTTTGAATTGAAATTGGCAAGAATAAATCGCCTGAAGTTCCTTTGTCGGTTATTCTGCCTTGGCGACTGAAAGTAGGACGCCGTGACGAGCAACTTATTGGACCTGGTGTAAAGCATTAACGACCAGCTTCTTCTTTACAATCACGAAAACCATTTTCAATCTGAGCAAGAAACGACATGAGAGCGGCTGTAAAGCAGGTAGTGGCCTAAATTACAATTTGTTTTTAACAGAAGGCACGAAGATTATTACCCCTCCAACACTAGATCACTGCCACTATGTCAACAGCATTGCTTTACATTGTGGCGTGCCATGTAATGTTGTGATGTCATATTATTGTTATTGAGCATGAAACTTTCCAAGAAACTAGCTCAAGTTAATAGAGCAGGACTATTGCCAACCCCGGGCATACTTACATTAATCACACCTGGTATACAGGTGAGAGTGGTGAATTCATAGGACGCCGACTCACTGTGGGTCTCCGTCACTGTGTTCAGTAGGGTCGACTGAAAAAGGATACAACATGCCGCTTTAATACCAAAAACAATGAATAGCGCTGCAAAAATTGGAGGAACAGATGTCTACATCTGGACACAGTCCTGTACAACCGCAAAGAAGCAAGGTCTCATTAACACTTACCAGCGAGTTTAAACAATCTTTAAGTTAAGGTGTTTAAAAACACCTTGCAACATGACACAACACTAGCATTTCAAATATTTTGGCTTGTCGATCATACAATAATGAATTAATTGTTTTTAATTATTTTTGCATCAGTGGTATAGAATTTTTATGCAAGAGTTCAGTAATGTTTTAAAATATAGACAAAATTAAAACAATCACTCATTTTTTAATTGCTCTAACCTTTCCAACAGATGGAAATCCTATCAGGGCCACACGGGCATCACCAGACTTCATAACATCAAATCCTTCACCCTGAAAAAACAATGTTAGCTCCATCAATTCAAATCATGATTAAAAAGCAAATCCAGTAGTCACTCACACACAATTTCTAACAATTTTCTGACACTGGATTTTGTTTCCTTTTACACAACAAAGCACAAGTTTGGTGAATTAACTTTGAGATTACACAAATGTAAACAAAACGCCAATTTTTAGTATCACAATTCATCTGATTCAACTATCAACACCCATGTTCAGATAACTTTCGGCAAAACTGCCACTCGCTAATTTTCCAAATTTTCACCTGTAAACGCACATTATTAGTTATAAGCCCACCCTTAATTCACGTGGCCGAGAGTTCTAGTTTCTTAAGCACCAAATTATTGTGAATATTCATTTCAGCTCCAAAAACCAGTTCAATTTGCTTGTCTGCGACTTGCAAGCAGCAGAGTTAATTAGTTGTTGCAAGTGAAACAGTTTGTACATCATAGCAACTCCTTGGTCGTTAAGCTATACTGCCACTTCAGGTAAGCGCTGACTTTCCAAAAATTTCCTTTTCAAATGCAAATCAACACACTATTTTCCAAGTTTAAATGCCCAGGCTATTAACCCAGACAATTGTGGTACAATTGAATCCAAAACTCTTAAGAAAAAGAATAAAATATCTTCACTTGAAGTGTGTTGATTGTTGCCAGCAGAAAATATATTCCAAAGATTTCAATTTCCCTTTGACATTTAGCAAAAACTTCAAACTAGGTTTTCACTAGACACAATTTTAAAGCCGTTTAAAACTATACTCAAAAACGACTTTCTTCTCCAACGTATTTTCTCATCCAAAGCAACGTCATCATATACTTATCCCTTTGTTTGATTTGAAATGCATGTCCCTACTGCCTTGGCAGATGACATTAACCCGTCGTGACTAACAACCTTCACCAGCCTGGTGTGAAGCAATAGCCAGCTGTAAGATCTTCTAAAACCTTTTCTGATTCGAATAATTAACAATGCACTACCGACATCATAACGGTAAATGCCTTAAAACAACTCGTTTGTTTGACAATTGCTTAGTTTATTGCTTCTTTAAAGTAGCAATAAACCTACATTCCATCACACAGACCAACTCTTCAATTAGACCAACACGTTATGAAATTGGTCTCAATCTGGTCCTCTAGTCGTTTTGAATGTGATTTCAGAGCTTTGAAAGAACAGGCAGTTAGTTATTTAGTTATTGCTCAAGCTGAGGCTCTATGAAATTAGCTCAGGACAGCGTGTCATGTGCCGAGCGTGGTCTTAAGAAACAACAAACCGTCAGTTCTTTGCAAACCCATAAATCATTCCTCATCCGAGTAAGGAGCAAGTCGAGACATTTTTTTAACGGTAAGCGGTCTATACAAAAAGTTTGCTTCTCGGACGGAAAAGTAGGTTTATTACTCCTTAAGTAACATCATGTGACCAGGAATAAAATTAGCTATAGTAGGAAAACCAGAGAAATCACAGCGTACTTCTGATATCATGTGAAATTCAAGTCAAGGATGATTAAAACTTGAATACCTTTGCACCAGCCTTGCCAGTCGGCTCCATGAGTTGCGCCCGATACTTGGCTAGTTTGGCCTTCAGTAAGCCTAAATGGTACTCAGTGGCTAAAACAGACAAGAGACATCACGTGAAAAACAGATTAAACCAAACATCAACAGACAGTTTTGATTCTTACTGGCCTGAAGAAACAATGAACATGTTTGGAAATTCAGCAGAAGGTAGAGGGCTGTTTCTTTATAGGACCATGGGACAAGACGTGCGTAAGCCACACAGGTAGGCCCATAGCACTGATCGCCTGGAACCAATTTTTTGCTTTATTAATAGAGATAAAAATGAGCTGAGGAGCAAGAAAACTGAATCAAAGGACTAGCAGCGTAACCCCATTGGGACTTGAACCCGTGACCTTCAGTGAAGGAAGAGGACACGTATCCCACTAGGCCACACTGCCTTCCCTAGGATATTTCTTTAATAGGGGTAACAAATCTTTCACTCGGTCAAGGAAGAGTATAATTTTGTGTTAGACTTTATTTGGTCAGGTTTTTATCCATATCTTTCTGAACTTACCAAAGATGTTTTAAAGCTGGCTTTTCTTTGGTACAAAAGTCAAAGAATTATACAAGAAAATGATGTTTATGAGATTGTTTTTCTCTTTAAAGACTAACACCAGTGTAACAGGCAAGGTGAGTGTCAGTTGACTCCCAGATTTTGCTAGGCAGCACGTAGCCCCTAGGCTGGCTGTCTAGGGGCTACAATACTCTTAGCCAGCCAGCTAGCTGTATGAAGACTATCGTCAAAATACAGCTAGGTACCACTGTGTGTATTTCTTCCGTGGACCCCGAAATTGCACACAGCCAGGGTGCTCGTCACCTCGCAGTGAAACTTGTAGCAACATGTAAAGCTAAAGACTGCATGGGGTGCATGCAAAATCTGGGAATCAACTGACACTCACCTTGCCCGTTACAGCCGTTTAAGTGAAAAAACAGTGCAATAAACGTCATTTTCTTGCGTACCTCTCAGCCTTTTCTAACAATGAAAAGTATGTTGTCGTTTTGAAAACAGTACACTCGTGTCACACGCACGCGCCATTTCCTAAATTTTTGCGACATCTCTCAGGAGAGGATGATAGCTTGGCAGCAGCAAAATTTGTTCTGAAATTCGGTTTTTCGGAATCAAAATTCTAAAAACTTATAATGGAGTGAAACCAGTTCCGATAATTTGCTGTGACGTGTACGCAACCTCGTGAAAGAACAACAATTGATTGAAGACTCTGCGATAAAAGAAACTGGCCAATAGGTGACACAATACGTAATGGCGCCGAAAGCCGTCACTAAAGATCGCTCCACAAATTTAGCAGCAGCATAACGGTAGAACGCCATTTTTTCCAACACTGTTAAATAATTTAGTTTACTGAAGGAAGACTTTAGTTTTTAATGACACTAATTTTTTGTCAGATTTTATCTTACCACTTTTTTACCCACATCAGTGCAAAGCTGTATACTGGGGAACCCAATGGTCGTCCGCCTAAGCATAAAACCGACTTGCTGTAGTACTCACCGAATTATTCCACTTCAAAGTTATGATCTGAATAGGATTCGATTTAACTCTCACAGATATACCGCATTCATCGATTCGGAAGTTTTCTTTAATTTGTGCCGAGTTATTTCAAATGTGCACTGCCTTCGGCAGCCATTTTATTGTGACACCTAAGTTCGTCATATGCTGCCCCCTTTTGTAAAAACTGAGAAACATGCAGAAAAAGGCCAACGAAGTAATGAAAATTGCAACAGCCTGTTTTTATTGACATAAACTCGATTTGAAGTTTTGATGTTGAGCTCTGCACTGTGGTTTCCAATAAAAGCCAATTGGTCAACATTTCAATGCAGTTTAATGGTGAACGTGAGGCAAAAATGTTAAGAACCCAGCGTATCGCATTTGTCTGCGGATTTTTCCTTTGGCCTTCTAGATCCTACTAGTGCCTGGGAAAAACAGATACATTGCATAAACAAACCCTGGATCATGTTTTGTGTCCCGTCGGAAGAAAATTTAAATTCGAAAACATCTTCTGAAAACGCACAAAAAAGTGTATTAGTAAAATCTACTGATTTTTAAGTGGTTTTAAAAAACAATCGGTAAACTCACCGATTTTTGTCTCATTACTTTGATACGTGTCTCTTCCGATAAGTTAGTACCTAACGTGCACACGAGCACTCCAAATTGGAACGCTAAGTCCCGCGTGGTTGCGCTGCACGCGAAACAAGATGGCGGACGACCTTTGGAGCCTGACGACAATAGGTAACCGGACTATATATTTAGTATACAGCTTTGAACTAAGGCTACAATATTCCCAATCTCTTTCTGCTTTCTGTACTAATTTAATCCCGTGTAGTGTAATTTAAACAGGCGGTAATCCAAATCTGCGCTTATTCTATGCGAAGTTAACATAAATCTTAGACGTTGTAGGCTTCACACAGCTAGCTGGCTACCCCAGCCAGTCCCTGGCCGACTGGCACTGCCACCGGCTTGCAGTCTGGACTAAGCTGGGGCTTACCCTTATTTTTCTGAGTCCTGGCTATTTCCTTTTCGATTTCTGATATCTTTTCAAGTATACCCATCTTGACAGCGAGTGTTCGTCCACAGAATGAATTCCTTTAGTTCCTTACGCACTGACACACATTAAAATAGTAAACGAGCAGACAGCGATCCCATCTTCTTCTCATCCATGTGTATTACAAGATCGGCAGCTTCCGTCAAAATTTTGTCTGAAATTTTCAATTTTCTGATATTTGCATGACATATTTATGTATTAAAGCATATAAATTTTGTCGTTAAAGTCAATAGAAATTCCATGTTATGCACCTATTAAGCAAAATAGTTAAAGTTTGAAATGCATCCTGGGAGATTTTCAAGATGTCTGCGCCCTTGAAGATTGCGCAGGTAATCTTCAGCAAAGGGTTAAAACTGTATTTGAGGATCTAGCAAAATTCACATGATGGAATTTCGTGCATTTATGAAATCGGGTGTCCATAAAAGGATTGGAAGTTTTTAACAAATTGAATTTATGGACGTGTATGTTAATTTTCAAAACATTTCCGGTATTGGACATTTTGCGATCACGACGAGACGAGTCACGTAATTTTTGGTTACGTAAATTATGTAAAGACGGTAAATGTAAAATTGTCGGTTATAGAATCACGCATAAAAATACACTGGTTTTGTTGGAAGTATAAACCAAATGTATTAATGATAGGGAAAGCCTCTGTCTAAATCTAGAACTTGAAGCCGGGACCTCTCGCTTCAAAGCCAGACATCCCCTGTTATGTCGCATTATGAGTAAGAACTAGTAGGCAAGTGACTAAGAGAGGCCATTGATTACGCTACTTAACTCACTGCATTCTTTCCCACCCAATGATACTGGGATTCCTCAATCATGTTTGCCAACAGATACTAATCAAGCCTGTTGGCTGTCAACAGTGGCACAATAAATAGGGTTAAGTGCAATAGCGCATTTTAACATTTTGTATCGTGAGGAAAACCCGCTGAAACTTCCTGATCGTCGCGCGGCCTGCACCTGTACCACTGGTGCTTTCCATCTTTGGGCGGAACTATGGGTGTGCACGTGCCAAAATTTCCTGATCGTCGTGCCCGCGGCCGATAACCTGCACCGCCGCTTTTTGGTGCCGGGTGGAACAATGGGTTCCCAAACCTCAAATTGGTCCTCCGCCAACCTAGGTGTACGTGGACTGCATCATGACGTACCTGCGCTCTCCGTCTGCCACTAGCCAGTACCGAGGCCACGGGCCGGTGTCGATACAGACATGTGGACCATGGTACTCGAACAGACACACATGCAGGGACACTACAGCCAAAGGGGACTGCGATGATAAGCCCAGTGAAGAGCTGAGTCGGGGCAGACCATCAGTTGAAGACCTGGTGTATGCTCCCTGATAACTAAAATCGATTTCGCCGCCCGGGCTGTACTTTTCAGAAGGCGACACAAATGACCTGTAAACGACACATTTCTAAGGACTTAGAAATTTTTTTCACAGATACTCAGGAACTCAACTAGGGACTGTGTCATGACCGGACGCTCCCAGTTGACTGCTGGTAAACAAGCAGTTTGTCGGATATCTGTGTGGCCTTGGGGACCACTGCGGTTCACGGTAAGCGCGGCAGAGCCAACGATGGAACCCGGCCAGGCACTCCGGCAACCACTGTTCAGTATTGCTGACATCTGGAGATTGTTTCAACAAGAGCTACTCTGTATCAAGCTTTCAAACAAAAAGTTTAGTCGTGTTTTCAACGAAGTTTATTTTACTACCAGATAAGATTTTTTTCTTCATTTCAGGCACTGAAGGCCATTCATATGCGGACAAGTTTACCAGTGTTACTAAACCCTCATATCTCACAGAGGATTATCAAGACAACTAACTTAGTGCTACACAGAAACTTTTGTTGGAACAACTTTATCAAACAAGCAGTGCTCAGAACACCACAACTAACTACGAACCCACTTGTGAGATGTTATTCAGGACTTGTTCTACAAGCAGTAAAGAGACAGAGCAGTGTTACCCCAAGGCCTTTTGTATGGAACCTGCTTATTCGAAGGGGATTAGAAAACAATGCTTCCCCTGATAAAGTGAAGAAGAGAAACAGATCTTCTGGTATATATCTAGTGTCACTTCTTGTCTTCATGGTGGGCTTATCACACGCAGCTGTACCCCTTTACAGACTATTTTGTCAGGTATGACTCTTGTCTGTTACCGCAAAATTTCACCAGTTTTGGACTAAAATACTTGCCGAAATTGCACTTTTTTCAGGTGCATCTGAATTGTTGTGAATGCTTAGTTTTTTTTTTCTAAATATTGCCTTTTGGTAGCTATAGTACAGAACTTGAATATGGCAAAGCATCATTTTGATGTTATCTATCATTTATGAAAAATGAACAAATAAAATTTCACCTGTCCTATATTTGTGAGGTTTTGCCTTATTACACATGTGACGGTATTGTCTGAGACAGTCTTATTGTTTAAGAAAACAATTTTGTGTTGTGAGCTCTTGGAACTGTATACATCAGACTATCTGTAATATTACATATATTCATACAGTCATATTATCGATGTAAAAAACAATAATACTTTTGACAATTTAATTTATAGTTATTTTATGGAATATATATGAGATGTTATAGATATTTATTTAAAAGCACATACATGTGTATGGGTGTGTGTTTGTGTGCTGGTCTGTGTATTGCCTATGAAGTTAGTCATCAATGTATTGCAATGTATTGATAAGAGTATGGATTAACTACTGGATATGACACATTTTTGCAGTTTGAGAGAAGAGATGACATATTTTCTTCTTGTTATTCATTTGTTTACAACTTGTGCATGGACCTAGTGTTGGAAGACTACAAACTTTTCAATCGATTTTGTTTCCAGGCTACGGGCAGCGGAGGTCAGTCTAGAGATGCCAAAGGTCATAATGCAGATATTGTTGAGACAATGGTGCCAGTCAAGGACCGACAGATCAAAGTGCGTTTCAACGCTGATCTGGCAGCCAGTATGAGGTGGAACTTTCGACCGCAGCAGACTGAAGTTGTGGTACGTGACACAATATGAACAAAAATAGTATTCTGATTTAGGAAGGAGGTTCTGTGCCACTTAGTGAGTAGTGAGGTTCTGCCATATATTCGTAGTTCAGACCAATGTAATTGCTGGGTCACCGGGGAAAATGGATATTGGAGACAATATTAAATGAGGAAATCCCCTATCTGAGACAAACACCATTTTCATGGACCAATGCCACCAATTCCTTTGTTTGCTAACCTGAGACGACACCACTGATATCACTGATCCAAAATACCAACCAGAGACGATATATAGTAGGGCAAAATAGTTTACCTTTGCTGATACCAGAGAGGGAAATATATCTACCCAAGTTGATGGTACATTACTACCAACCTCTCACATGTTTGCAGCATGGTTCCCCCTGTTGCTCCTTTGTTCAAAAAGAGACCCCTTTTGGCAGTATGTTTCTGTATACCAGTGTATGGGAATACCATATGGATTGCCAACACTTAACACTATTTTCTGAATTGCTATGTTGAGATTTTGCACTTGCTCCCTCTCTTCATGTCCAAAAACATGGAAAATGACAACAGTAGTTTGCAAGTCATGTCACAAGGTTTTGCTGTCACATTTGTAGAAATTATATTGAGTACTTTTCAGGTAACATGGCTGTTATCTTGGGACATCTCATTCACTCAAATGCTTTGATTTAGTTTTAGCATTGTTACAATAATTCAGTTGTGAAATCAGGCAATTTGTGCTTCAGTGGTTTTAGTGTAGTGTGAAAGGAGCTTATAGATGTTATATGTGGCTTAATGAATTGCTTTATTCCTATTTTATCTTGCTTTTAAGATCCGCATTTGTGACCCGCTGAAGCAGCGCTTAATATAAAGTTGAACAGTAAGGATTAGTAAAAACAAGATACGTCTACTTTTTGTTGGGAAGCAATTCATAGGAAATGAAAATTTAATCATGGGAAAGTCATGGAAAATATTTAAACTCATTATGTTTGGAAACCATATGTTCTGGTTATCCTTAATTGGTCTACCGCTTGAATTTGCAGGTAAGCCCAGGTGAGACGGCACTGGCCTTCTACACCGCCAAGAACCCCACAGACAAGCCCATCATCGGTATCTCCACATACAACGTGGTACCTTTCGAAGCTGGACAGTACTTCAACAAAATCCAGTGTTTCTGCTTCGAAGAGCAGAGACTGAATCCGCATGAGCAAGTAAGTGTGACTGGGGCATTGTGCATTGTTAAAGATACCTCTTCCTTTGCGTTCACCCTGATTCACTAATTTAGAGCAAAGGACGATTTTCATCAGCTGAAAGAAGTCAATAAAATACGAAGGTTTCGTAACTTTCATTCCTTTTTGTGTTGACCTTATTTTGATGTTATTTTTAAACGTGTTTTTAAAAAGTGGGGGGGTTTTCTGCATAAACCTTTTTTCATATGGCAGCAGTTGAGTGAGTACCCATAATGCATGAGTCAGCTGTCAATCACTATAGTGATCAGTTTAGGTGGTTATGCACCACCATAAATAAATTTAATATAAACAAAAAAATAGAATTATTTACACTNTTCGAAGAGCAGAGACTGAATCCGCATGAGCAAGTAAGTGTGACTGGGGCATTGTGCATTGTTAAAGATACCTCTTCCTTTGCGTTCACCCTGATTCACTAATTTAGAGCAAAGGACGATTTTCATCAGCTGAAAGAAGTCAATAAAATACGAAGGTTTCGTAACTTTCATTCCTTTTTGTGTTGACCTTATTTTGATGTTATTTTTAAACGTGTTTTTAAAAAGTGGGGGGGTTTTCTGCATAAACCTTTTTTCATATGGCAGCAGTTGAGAGAGTACCCATTATGCATGAGTCAGCTGTCAATCACTATAGTGATCAGTTTAGGTGGTTATGCACCACCATAAATAAATTTAATATAAACAAAACAATAGAATTATTTACACTCAAGTTTGAAAATATTTGGAGTAATTGTGTTGAATAAGCATTATTTGGCCTTAAGTTTCGATTGAACTAATAACATGCATTATAATTCGTTTTTTTTTTAACTAAAGTGAAGCATAAATAGGATGTTTAAATCGAGTGTAGTTGCTGCCAACCATCAACGTCTGCTTGCCTCAAAAAAGTTGCAGTCTCAGTTATGAATTTGGTAAAACCATTTCCACTGATCAACTTTTGATTTTCAGTAATATCATGCCCTCACCACCGGCACATTAATATTGTAATGTAAAAGTAGATAACCATTTATTCTCTTTCCATTTCCTTTAGGTTGACATGCCGGTGTTTTTCTTCATTGACCCTTCTTACTGCGACGATCCATCACTCATCAACACTAATGTTATTACACTGTCTTACACGTTCTTCGAAGCAAAGGAGGGACTTCAACTTCCACTGCCAGGTTACGTGCAGAATCCGGCGTGAAGATGCGGAGATATAGGTTTATTTATTGTGACTACAGTATCTAGTCAGAGGTCGCCAGGGAACAGGACCTAAAAATTGATATATCGTTTCACGTGAAATCTGAACTGGTTAATTTTCAAGTTAAGTCTCGTGTGAAGTTGGTGGTCTCAGCCTCAGGTGTTGTGGGAATTGTGGAAAATTTTGGTGTGAAGAAAACCAGATTTTCAGATGAAAAATAATTGAAGAAATGTTGTGCAAGTGATCTGTGAAAATACCTGAGAAAGATAACAACAGGAGGTAGCTTTAAATTGAAAAACACTTTGCGGGAAAATTGGCAATTCTGAGTACGGGGGTTTGTTGGCTGTTTAGAACAGTCTTAGAGTTTTTAAACTCTACAAAGAAACTGCAAGTTTGTGAAGAGAAACATTAGTTGTCTAGAAGAGGTATGCTCAGATCTTCTCCTCCGTTCCTACTTGACTAATTACAATGAGTGGCAGCCTCTGAGAAAGCATGTGCACTTGTCCCATTGTTGGAGCTCATGGTCGTAAACACATATATTAAGAAGCTGGCCTTTGAAATCACCTGACCACAAAATATACATTGTCCGCGTTAAATATTTGTATCTTTTACCTATTAAAGATGTATTTACATGCTCCTAACTATGCTAATGTATAGCAGGAACTAAAGGACAATGCTATTTGACATCTATGCTAACCAAAGTCCAGCTGTATTCACTGACAACTTGTAAATGTAGAAACACAAATTTCTGCAAAGAGGTGACCTTTGCACATAGCCTGCATCACGCAGTGTTATTCCCCAACATCACATCACGATACTTACTGGCTGGACATGGTTGAGTGATTTACCGCTGATCATTTTTGACACAAAACTCATCCATAAAAACATTTTGCAATTTTCAACATACTTCATATTCAAATCGTTGCTATATCTTGTATTTCTAATTTGACCAAGTAACCAAAGATAAGGAATTAGCATGCAAGTTCCACTTTAAGATAATGCTGAAAATAGGTTGCAGTAAAGGTCATAGCTAGTTATGCAGAGCAAGTCCTCAATGATCCAAGCATTGTCTCTCAACTTGATTACTTCATCTGATAAGGAAATAACGAGCCCCAAAATTTTTCTCAGAACCTACCTGTAAAGAATGTTGTGGTAGCTCATGTGCAGAACATATTCAAGCTAGAGCTCCCACTTGGTGTTTGAAAAGTTATAAAGAGGGCAGGAGAGCAACTTTGAGGAACACAGTGTTGTTTGGATCAGATTTGTACACTGTGAATGTGTGGTTGTTATCTCCTCCCATTTCTTCAGGAAATACGCATGTTTTAATGGTTGTTATACTCCTACATGGGCAGTGCAACACTGAAAAAAATGGAAAGGAGATATGGAATCTTGTTTTATCAAATTTCTCAACAAAAATGAAACTTTTACTTCCTTAGACATTATTGGTTATTCTCAGTTATTGTGAAGTCACAGGCATTATACTCTATTCGTCCTTCCAACGCTAATAAAATATTTCTGCTGTGCTGTGGGCTGCAACTCCTACTTGAGAAAGTTTGATAAACTGGACAAATAGCCGAGGATGCTTGATGTGAAATTCTTCACCTTTTCTACATCAGTGAGAGACACGAAAATGTGCTTGATATCCAAAACAAGGTCACGCACTTTCTTATCTCCAGACAAAAGATAGTTCTATCCCCATGTAATCCGGGACGACCCTATTCATGCACGCATCCAAGGGGGATGGGGCTCGAACGACCCCCCCCCCATTAAAGGCTGGGTGCGCGCATGCTATTGGTCTCAAATTGTTTCTCAGTTAAATTTGGTACGATTTCAGGGCTTCCAGAGAACTGACAGGTGGCCACTGTTTGGTATCATGGTATGGGCTCTTCGTGCTTGGAGTGCTTGCCACGTGTCATTTTATGCACAGAGCATGGCCTAAATGAATACGGAGATGCCAGCTCTTTGCAAAGCGAGAAATGCTTACATCCTAGTAAGATGCAAGTTCAGACCACGTTTATATCGGCACTGCAGGTTGTCCACATCAAAAATTCGCTTCTTTTACTGAGCATCGGTTTATAGTCGTTTCAAATACGCAGAACTGACCTAACCAAAGAAAACCTAAGGTGTAAGAACTTTGGGATGCAATTAAAACAAAGTCATTTGCTACTGACGGGAAATAAGAGGGCAAAATATGCGAGATCCTGCACTGTTTTGCTCTATTTGGGCTAAAATTTTAGCTTTTGTCTACCCTGTTCACCAAACTGTGGAACTTTGGTGAGGCTTATCCACACTACCCGAACATGGCTCACGCACTCCTGAACACGACACCCAGACTTGGAAACTCGGCTCATTGACTGACAAACTCCGACCCGCAATCACAAACATGGTTTACCCACTCAAAAACACCTCTCACTGACCTGCATAATAATTTACGGAAGAATTTACGCGCGTGACTCGGTGAAGGGTATGTGAGCCGTGTTTACAGTTGCCATGTTTTTTTTTGTTTTTTTTTTGGCACCTAAGCCGTGTTTTCTGCGTGGAGGGCCATGTTTGTCAGTGAATTGAATTTTCAAGTCCATGAGCTGAGTTCCGAAGAGGGGAGTTATGTTCATGAGTTCGTGTTTAGATAGCTGCTTCCCCAAGAGTACATTTGCTACCGGATACGGACAGTCACTGAGGTCTACTTCTCAGTAACGTGCTTGAAAGTTCAAGCTAGAATCAACTGAGGAGTGCTAAAATTTAAAAAGGTCACTTGATTGCAACATGTAGTATGCACGTGTGTGTACAACATGTAGTCTGCACGTGTGTGTGTATGTGTGCGCGCGTGTTTCCTCTTAAGAAGTTCTTTCTTTTAAAATTATAACAACTTTCAGAATTTAGTCATTTATGCTTTTTGTTTTTTACATCATTACTATGAAACGTGTCAACTCCAGTTACATTTTGCAGAAGTTTATTCTGCTCAGATTTGTCATTTTGTAACTTTAATTTAAGCCTATGCATTACGTATTTTTACTTGTTAATTTTACAAGTTTGTTTTTTTGTTTTTGTTTATTCGCAATCTACAGGTCGCAATTTTCGTCTGATGCGCGCGAAATTTACACCCTACCTCTTGTTCCCGAGTAGCTGGAAGCCTTTTGTTTTTCGGCATTTACTTCTCTAACTGACCTGTTTTCCGCTATTCTGTCATGGTGGCGGATTTAGAGGGGGCCACCCCCCCCTCCTAAAACTCCCAGATTCCATTTGGCAGTTCCGGGTGCGGATGTCTGACTGGCAAAATCCTGACTAATACTCTGCCCTGACCCCCCTAACTAAAAATCCTGGATCCGCCCCCTGGTGCTATTGGTATTTCTACGTTACAATTCTGTAATGTGCACAGCGAAATTTCCTTTCAGCTTAGTGTGTTGTTACCTTGTGAACTTTAACTATTATTAAAAAAATTTTAAATGTTAATAAAAATTCAGATAAACAAATGAGTTGAATAATAGCAGACTAAAACTAAAATGTTGTAGAAATGAGTCGCGAGTCCTAACTACATCAACAGGCCACTCCGATTTCACTGAATTCGGAGCTGTGGTCAGAACCATGAACGGATGTCGTGATTGCGGAATAATGGCGTTTTCAATATTGAGTGTGGCTCGAATTAGTTTCTATCAGCTGTTTGTCACGTGTTTCGTGACGGCTACGTTGTAACTGGAAGTGTGGATGTAGCGTGATAACATTTGGTTAGGAAACGTGCATTGCAGATCTCCGCTGGTCGATCACACAACGCATGGTTGAGACGTAACGTTGTATCACTTGGTCTTGTTTACATCTAATTGCAACAACGGAGACAGTTTTCGGGTGGACGCTTCCTCGTCTCCTGCACAGATTCTCTTAGATTGTCTGGGCTGCTCACGCACTATCCCTGATGTCAAGAGTGGGAGCGCTGGGAACCAGCCTCCCGTTCAATAACGCTAGGGACCTCGCTAAAACCCCCGCTGGTTTCCTGCGTGCCGCTAGGTGGACAGTAGCCAGCACGCTGGCTAGGCACGTAGTGGACCAGCGAGGCTAAAAACCTAAACGATCGCGTGATTGTATGACATATTGTCGTGTATTTCAAATGAGAACACGTGATTTTGGTTAGATTTTAGCGAGGTTCCAGCGTAGACCCTAGCGCTACTGAACGCACGCCAGGTTAGGATGCTACCCTGGTAAGGAAGTAGCTGTAACAAAATTGTCGATTTCCCGTTCAGAAGTGAAATCTTCCGTCAAAACAGTGCAAAGCAAATTAAAACACTATTTCATGCCTTCTGTTAAATCAGCCTCTGTATCCGCTTAACAGTTTCGACAAAAGCGGTGCCTTTTCGCTTCAAGTCGAGCTCTGTATCCGCTTCAGTTTCTATAAAAACATGATATGTACGTATACCGGTATTTCCCGAGAAATTGATATTAAGCTTCAACTGGGTTCAACTGCACCTAGTTCAGATTGGTTTTAGTCGGGGCTCGGATTTGGGGGCCTCAAGGTGCATCGTTAGGATGTTCAGTAGCGAGTCCAGGTACCCTGATGCCTCCATCAACTGCTCCAGGTACGCTGATGCCTCGGGTAATTACCTCACTATATACGTTTTTGCAATTTTTTCTAATTGCTGATTTTTTTTCTCAAACAACAGAATTCGTTACGCAAATGCTTCTCCTCTCGAGGGCCAAGAAATATTTTTCGAACATCATCGTACTGTCCATAAAGGTCAACGTCACGATGACCGTTCGGGGTCTTGGTCATTAATTTAACAGTCTGACCAACTTGAAATTGGCAAAATCACCGATATTCATCAATGCAACTCTCAATGAACGTCTATAACCTTTGGTTACAAGTTCCCTGGAAATGACTCCGCCACGGACTTCAGTTTTAAGTTCGTTTGGTTGATTACCTTCAAGTCTGAAAATAGCGCATTGATTTGAGCCCGTGATTACGAATGAATGACTCATTGTCACTGGTCATTTTCGCGATCTAGACTCATTTACCGCAGCATCACGCGCGATAGATGTGTCATCACGGTCATCTGGTGGTGATGCGCCAGGCTGTATTTCTGGAAGGAGTTTTGGTATATAGCCACTGGTAAAATTCTGAAAGTGAAAGTATGCGTTAGGAAGATAGATATTCCGTGAACTGAATGATGGACGTAGGCAATTCGAGTACGCGGAAAGATCCACTTGCAAGTCTCGATTTTCCCCGGGGAGTTGATAATCGTAGTAATTAAAACATGAATATTTTCGAAGCCGGATACTAAGTTGTGTATGTAAGCGACGTACATGATTGCGCGCTCGCGTTATACCTCTCTTCTTGTAGCATCGTTATTGCTTTAGTTGTTTTAATACATTGTAAAAGCACCCAAGACAAACGTGAGTTGTCTGCATCTACTGTGATTGACAACCCATGAGTCGTATTCGCCATTTGAAGGTCATTTCAATCTATCCTGTTAAAATATTTAATGGCACGACTTGAAGTTAATTAGATTGAAAGATGGATTGATTTCAACAATATATTATAACGTTAAGAACATGCGGCGTCGGTCGTTTCCATAGACACGAATAACAATAACAGCAAGTAACACTACACTAACAAACTCGTCCCCACACCATAATTAACTGTCAGTCAATGGTATGCTGTAGCCTAGGGTAGACGCCGATCAACTTCATAATTATGTTTAATAGTCGTATAAAATCATATGTTTAAGTGGAAAAGATATCCCAAGCACAAGCTTCATCAGCATACAGGAATTCCTAAATAACAATAATAATAAAATTTCTTGAACTTTACTTATTGTTATCATGATAACGACGGACTGAAACATTAAGGCATGCTATCCATTATCGATGGAAAACAATTAGGGAAGATGACAAGGCTCTGAAAGTCGAACCTTGCCCCATGGAGGTTGAAATGTAATTGTTTCAATAAAGTTCATTGAGAACGATAGCGAGATAACAATACCGATTATACACTTTTCAAAACATATAGGGTTGTCCACACTAGTGATAGAATGTGCGTTGATAAATGTCTTGAGGTGCATTATTAACCCATTCTATACTCTTTCTCGCATCGTTAAACGGAAGCCAGTGGTAAGGCAATCTCACTGCGCAGTTACGACACTTCACACACTGCAATGAATTTAATATTACATGCCTACGCATACATGTGATGCTTCAAACAAAACAATGGGATGAGATTTTAGTTTCGTGATTAGTTAATGACAACGTTTAGCCTAAATTCGATAGCTGTGTTCACAATGACTTCAAAGTTCGAAGCTCAGTTGTCATGATTTAGTTCCAACCGAAAAATCGGTGGTCTTCCGCAATATTGACTTAACTACTAGCTGAGCACAGGGCAAAATCGGTAAAATTGCAACCAAACAGACTCGCCCTTCTTTCAAACGAAACTGGAGAGCTCGCGGTTTAATACTCCCACTTCGTGGCCAGACTGGCGTCGGGTGACTTCGCAACAAAAGTGCCGTTCTGTTCACCCTGCAGGTAGTTGCCGCCGCGGGTGCGAATCTTGCAGTAGATGTGATCGATTAACTCAATAAAGAACTCCTCGGCGCCCTCGCCTTCGGCTGCGATGCTACCATCTGACGCCACGCTCCAAAAATTACCGTTAGGGGCTGGAACATAATTGAAAAAGATGTTACTCAGTAGAAAATAGATGTCACCATGATCAACTTCTGATTTATTTTCTGATTAACATCACCACTTTTTTCTAAGGCTTTGACAAGAATGTAAAACCATGAATAACAAGCAACGAGTGCGAAGATTTGCAAAGCCCACAAGAAACGGAATCCATGTTTTAGAGACAACTTCTTGCTTTTATCTTTGTGAGACATGTCGAGTACGTTAAATCTTGTGCTGTTCAATTACAAGTAATGATTTTGACGAGAAAACTTTCGAGTCGGCATGCATAAAATTCGGTGGCCATCATCATGATAGACCGGCGATCATACTACTGACATACACCGCTGAAAAATCTAATAACTGAAATTACAGATAAGGATTAGAGTTGTCAATGTACTGATTTTCTACAAAGAATGTTATTTTACCTTGGAATGAGTAAGACCCATCCTCTAGACAGGTCAACTTGAAAACGTCGTAGACAGACTTGTTGCAATCCAGTCTTGTCGACTTGGGTCCCTTGAAGCCGACAAAACCGTGTTCAGATTTGAGCACTAGAATGGGTCGGTTGACAATCTCCATTTTGTATACCTCCGTGTCAGACACAGAGTCCGCCACTGCATAAAGACTTCCGTTTTTGCGCGCGGTGATGTATTTGCCGTTGGCCGCCTTCAAAGCGATCTTTCCGTTTTCTTGGTATTCCATTTCAAACAGACACTCTCTAAAAGGTTAAAATGAACAGGATTTTTTTTATTTTCAATAAATACCTTACCTCATTCTGTACATCCCTCCGTTGAGCCCATTTAGTACAAAAGGCTTCATTGTATCATGATCTATGTTCATGTAATACACTTCGAAGCTAAAAAAAACGTTTATGAATTTGTAATTCGCACATCAATCAAACAGATGTAGAGTAAATGTATACGTCCGTAATGCCACATGACTGTACGGCTCGTTCCCACGGAGCCAGGCTGCACAAACGGTTTGCATTTAGACAGCCCTAGACTTTATAACATGAGGGAGGAAAACTAGCAGAAAACGATGAAATTAAGTAAGGAGGGGTAGGGGGAGTTTCTCTGATTATAAGAACTAGAGGGTATCAGGAGGGGCTTAATAATTTTGTACGCGTTTATTAAGAAGTTTGCATTCCTCACTAAATTGTCGCAAAAACGCGGCGTTCAAACCGTACCCCTGAAGACTCGTGCCTACTGGTTTCGATATAACATAACGACTTCTCTGCATTGGGAACTCTTTACCGTCAAATCGTTGCGAAAGAAACCCCAAGTGGGCAATTTGCCCTAACTGGGACGCTCACAAGTGGCGGATTTAGAGGGGGGGCCCAAGGGGGCCATGCCCCTCCTAAAATTCTCCCGGATTCCATTTGGCAGTTCGGGGTGCGAATGTTGTCTGACGAGCAAAATCCTGGCTAATACTCTGCCCTGCCCCCCCCCCC
>NMRA01000006.1:2069817-2108577 GCA_002633005.1 Phoronis australis | reverse complement strand
AAACTTTGAAATAAAACATTATTCTGATTGCACCACTAACAATATTATTTACCTTATAACTTGTAAAAAATGTTCTATAGGACAAACTCAACATAATCTACAAACTCGGTTTCGTAATCATAGATTTAACATACATAAAACATTTCTGATACTATAGGTAATCATTTCAATTCCAAAAACCATAATGTTCAAGATCTTTCTGTACAAATAATAGAAAAACTCCAACACCCCAGTACCCCTCATAGACTTAAAAGAGAACAATATTGGATAGACAAACTTAATACAATAGAACCTCATGGATTGAACATAAAAACTTCTTAAAATATGTCATTGAATTTTTTACGCAAAAATGTATCATTTTCATTACACCATATCTTATATGTCAATTATCATTTTGTGTTTGATTTTACTTTATTTCTGTTTTTGTTGATAAAGGAAGTTATAATATCCGAAATTTTCAAATTTCAGTTGATCCATTCTTGTTGTTTTATTTACCGATTTATATTCTTCATTTCATGAAACAATAGTATCCTTGGGAGGATCTGGATCGCCTTATTTAGTTTCAGATTTTCTACGAAAATTTTATGACAGAAACGTAGGCCTACTGGCATAAGCAACAGAATCAATAGTATGATCAATAAATTTAGTACGATATAAATGTTGAAGACCAATCTCAAAAACTGCCACAGTTTTCTAAATTACCTCTTTCGTTTTCGTTCTATGCAACCTTTTTCTAAAATGTAACTCTTATTTTTGATACCTCCATGATGCAAAAGCGTTTGGGAGAACACTATGAGTGTAGTAATACGTGAAAGTTTCAACTGAATACGGTGAACCATTTCTGAGATGAAATTTGGGTGAGCATTTATGTTTTATTTGTTTGAAAACTTGCCG
Source organism: Phoronis australis (assembly GCA_002633005.1). Taxonomy (NCBI): domain Eukaryota; kingdom Metazoa; phylum Phoronida; family Phoronidae; genus Phoronis; species Phoronis australis. The sequence continues at coordinate 2,107,683 of NMRA01000006.1, read as the reverse complement.
CGTCCGTGAACACAAAGTGCCAATGCATTTGTTGTCAACGGTCGTATACACGCAGACGCACAAACCCCTCAGGATCAAAGCTACGTTTAGTACACGTTTTCAGTGGCATCTCGTGTTATGGCAATTCAGTGACAGGACTGTAGATACATACAGAACTGTTCTGTGCCTCGGGGAGATTCGATTTGAATGACAGTTCTGTTACCGTTGAACTTGAGTAAGTAGAACAAATTCCACGCGGTTGAAGTGGGCCTGGGAAAGCGTTTTTTACCATAAACGGGTAAGATGTCCATTTTAAAGTTAACCTGAAACAAAGATAAAAGATTCTTCCACACACAGGTTATTCATTGTTGTAAAAAAATAGGCCTAATGTTCTGCATATCATCGGCCTAGCTTGATCCTGGTTAAGGTGATAAGTAACGCTAGGACTTATGCTAGGAACTGGATAAAAAGCAAATCTTCGCGAGATTACTTGAGATATTGTCGTGTATTCTAACTGAGAACATGTGATTTTGGCTAGATTTTGCTTGCCGTGAGACAGCTGCTGTCTCAAGTCCAAACATTGGCCGCCAGGTGGCGAAACCAGCCCGACGCGCTTATCACGTCACGACGTTGACCCACATTTTCACAGACAGTGTCTTTGTCTCGACAACGGACTGCAAACGTGGAGATCGCTGATGTCTCGTAATTTACTACGTGAGTTTTAGTTGCTGATTAATCGGGAGACATTGTTAAATTTATGCAACTTTTTATTGTTTTTATAAAGTTTAACCTGGTTTAACCATCCACGAGTTGACGTAGCTTAGTAGGCCTACACATGAAATGTGTCTTACTAGTAGAGTCACTAGGGCGACTAGGCCTATTCGTTTGAATATTTGAAATATGACTGAGTGTTGAGTTGGGCAGTTACATCGTCCTGGATGCCGCTGGCCTAACCGGCCAACCGAGGGGCTACGTGTTGCCTAATGTTGAGTGACGACTTTTCGAATTAAACACGACTGAGGACCTTGATTGTAGAATTTCACCAGCTTTACATATTTTTTGGCCCCAGTGTGGGTGAAGATACACGTTCTACAAGCACTGAGCAGGTACATAATTTATGTGATGAATAGTTCCTACTCAAATATAAGCAACACGTAGCCCCTCAGCATCCATGCCTAACTCAAAAACACTGGTGACCTAAAGTTGTGAATATATATATTTTCAATGAGAGCATGTGATAATGTAGGCAATTACAATGTAATTGAATTACATCGCCGCAGGCATATAGGGACGATAGTATACTGGGGAACCCAATGTTCGTCCGCCTAAGCATAAAACCGACTTGCTGTTGTACTCACCGAATTATTCCACTTCAAAGTTATGATCTGAATAGGATCCGATTCGATTTAACTCTCACAGATATACCGCATTCATCGATTCGGAAGTTTTCTTTAATTTGTGCCGAGTTATTTCAAATGTGCACTGCCTTCGGCAGCCATTTTATTGTGACACCTAAGTTCGTCATATGCTGCCCCCTTTTGTAAAAACTGAGAAACATGCAGAAAAAGGCCAACGAAGTAATGAAAATTGCAACAGCCTGTTTTTATTGACATAAACTCGATTTGAAGCTTTGATGTTGAGCTCTGCACTGTGGTTTCCAATAAAAGCCAATTGGACAACATTTCAATGCAGTTTAATGGTGAACGTGAGGCAAAAATGTTAAGAACCCAGCGTATCGCATTTGTCTGCGGATTTTTCCTTTGGCCTTCTAGATCCTACTAGTGCCTGGGACAAACAGATACATTGCATAAACAAACCCTGGATCATGTTTTGTGTCCCGTCGGAAGAAAATTTAAATTCGAAAACATCTTCTGAAAACGCACAAAAAAGTGTATTAGTAAAATCTACTGATTTTTAAGTGGTTTTAAAAAACAATCGGTAAACTCACCGATTTTTGTCTCATTACTTTGATACGTGTCTCTTCCGATAAGTTAGTACCTAACGTGCAGACGAGCACTCCAAATTGGAACGCTAAGTCCCGCGTGGTTGCGCTGCACGCGAAACAAGATGGCGGACGAACTTTGGAGCCTGACGAAAATAGGTAACCGGACTATACATCCCCTCAAAAAGTTACGAATTTCAAAATACAGAAATAAAATCAGATGAAACATGCATATATGCACATAGAGTTATAAACAACTCATACCATAAGTCTGGAGACGATTCAGTCAAGATAATTTGAACAAATCGATGAAAATCTGATGCGTTTTGCTCAACTTTCTCTTACCGGGTGCCATTTTGAGGAAGTTACGTGAAATCACGCATGTTGATAAATAAAAAGTCCAAGGGACACAAATCTTACAAATTTCACCTGATACCTTCTCATGCTATTTTGAAAGTGTCACGCACTTTGCTCAGTCGCGTGGTAGCCTTTGTTTAACTCATGTGACTCAGTTGACATACTTTGTGGTTATTGTGCACGTGGTGAAAAACGGTAACCAAAAAAGTGGAGTTGGAATTCTTCGCCAAGGCACCTTAATTCTCACAACTAAGAATAGAAGTAGAAAGGACCAATGAAGAATGTAAGAGCTTTTTTAAGTGATAGTTTTAAGTGTGGAATGTATTTTTGACGAGGTGAAAACTCAAAATCGGTGGCCACATTTGGCCTACCGCCCATTTAAAATACACGGAACGAAATGCATACAGAAAGTGATGGGAAGTATTGTAGCCCCTTACCGGCTAACCGAGGGACTACGTGTTGCCTAGTGATTATGTCTAGATTTTCTCGCCGTAAAACAAGGAACTCGTGCCTGTTTTCTCTACAAGGTCCCTTTAGTGTTCACTGGCTAACCACTTCTAGTGGTGACGACTGAACTTGTCTAATACATTAGATGGCACTCAATGGTGCCTCTGCTGAGTTGGCTAGGCATTGTGAAGACTATACTATGACATTTGCTAAATATTTTTGAGTCTGCTCTGAGTGAAACTTTTCTAGTAGTTCCCTTGACCTGCTTTTTGCTCAGTCGTAGCTTTTGTCAAACATTTACTGCTTGCAAGCAGAAAGTTGTAATTTAGCTGGAAATTGGTTTTAATTAGTTTTATTCAGGAAAAAGGCCAAAAAATGTACAAGCTCCATAATCATGTATAAGTGTAGTGCATAATAAGATATCTGCAACATCATTTCTGAAATCTGTTACCGGTTTGTCTATTCACATGAATCTCTATTTACATTGGTGCGATGTTTTGCTTAGTTATTTCTCCAGTCATCTTCACCCTTCCAGTTTTACAAGTCTGTTTACTATATTGAAATATAAAATAGTAAATTTTGGGGAATTGGCTAATCTAATCGTAGTTTCGTATACATGTTACGTCACCAAATGGCACAGATGTTGTGCTGTCAAGATTTTGGCAGTATATCTACCAAAACCTTGCAAGGGCAAAAAAGCTGTCTTTTGAATTAAACATGGTTATATAATAGCTGCCTGCCCAATGCAGTCCATGCACATTCTAAAAAGAACAGGATGCCTGGCGGTGTCTCATTTTAACCATGAAACCCTCAAATTTAAAGCTGTTTTGTCCTTTTAAGGTTATGTAGGGTCGCAGGAAAATGTCCCGTTTTGGCCGATTTTGGAACATCATATCTCAGGAATGGCTTATCGGACGCATATTAAACTGTTTTATACATTGTTCTCCACGTCTGTTAGGAATAGTTTTTAAAGTGTTTTAATAAGGGCCCATCAGAAGTTGGACTTGTATGGTTTTCATGATAAAAATCAAGATGTATAAAATGAAAACGAAGAGATAATTTAGAAAACTCAGTGTTTTTGAGATTTCACTTTGATCATTTATATCAAACAAAATTTTGCATTTGATGTACTTCCTTAGTTTGCTAAATTTTACTGAAAAGGCATGGTTTTTATTGTGACTTGAGTACAAGTGCAGTAATTGTACAGAGAATTGGCCTTGAAAATTAATCATTTCTAGGCTTCAAGAGATGGGGTGAACTTGGGTGAAGTTAGCAATTGTGAAGCTTTCTATAACACTTGTTCATTGTTTCTGCAGGACAAGACATGGCAGCAGAGTACGACAGTATATTGGTGGGAAGTGTTCTGTTGGAGGGTGTTGGAGATTTGAAAGTGCAAGACTGGGTAATAGAAAGTACTTGAGATGATTTTAGAATGAAAACTATGTTGTTGGTTTTTACAAAAGCTGTAGGCTATTCGAAGTTTTACTTCATATGTTGTCTGTATTATTTCTTGTGATTTTGTCATGTATATTTCAAACAGTACCCGATACATGCATCTTAAGAAACAGTGAGGTTTGAGTTGTGTCACCAATATTGTTTGGCGCCGTAACATTGAGACTTTTTTATTCTGAATGGTAATCATCCATTCAACATTGCAACTTTTTATCAAACAGGAAGCCCGGAAAACGGTATATCAACACAATACGGAGGGGTCACTGTGATGTGATGGAGACTCTCACCAATTTCTGGCAGTTGACATCTACAACATCATGTGTTCTTACTAAAATGAAATCTAGCACTTAAGTGTTGAAATCATTATGCGCTCACATATTTATATGTGGACGCACTATGCCGTCATCTCCGTCAATCCGGCATCCGCTGCTCTATCTCCAAAACCGATTGACGTATGTTCATGAAATTTAGGACGTGTAGCTTTAATGGATGGGACGACATGAGTGAACTTTCGGACGGATCCGACTACCGGTGTGCCCCCTAGTGGCAATTTTAGTTTTTTTACGTTTACCTCTATCTTCGAAGGCCCTCTACGTGTTTTCATAAAATTTGGTATATAGGCACCTATTAGGGAGATGACACTATCCTCCCCTGGATTCGATGTAGTTTGCGCCACCTATTGGCCATTTGTACTGTTTTCGAGTCCGTTTTTTGACGTCCACTCCTCTATCAACCAAACCACGCTAAGGATGATTGCGAAAATTAGAATGTATGTTCTTACCATGAAGAGGACGGCTGATGATTATTTTCCAACCACTTTGACTACTGTGGCGCCTCCTTGTGGTGGTTTTGTTTTTTTGTTTTGCGCCGATGGCTGTATCTCCTAAACCGTTTGCAGGATCTTTACTAAATTTATCAAGTTTATTTATATGATATTGACAACGGACGGCGATGACTTTCAAGCGGATATCTGTGTGCCCTCTAGTGACAATTTCAGTTTTTACGTTTGCCTCTGTATCTTCAAAGATCTTCAACAGGTTTTCATACAATTTTCAACATAGGCATCTATTGGTGAGATGATGCTATCCTCCTGTTTTCAGATGGAATCAAGGTTTTTTGCGCCACCAACCAAATCATTCTAAGGATGGTTTTGAAAATTGGCGTATATGTTCTCAGTGTTAAGAGGACTGTTGACGATGACGACTTTGACTACTGTGGCGTCTCTTAGTGGTAGTTTTGTTTTGTTTTGTTTTGCGCCCATAGCTGTATCTCTAAAGTCACCACAGAATCTTTATTAAATTTAGTAAGTGTATTTGAATGAAGCTAACATCAGACAACAACGACTTTCAGGTGGATCCAACGAATGCTGTGCCCCCTAGTGGCAATTTCATTTTATTCGTTTCCTTTGTTTCTCTAAAGTTCCTTGACAGATTTTTATGGAATTTAGTGAATAGTTTTCTATTAAAAAAGCAATGACATTTTCCGGTTTTCAAATAGATTGGACGTTTTTGCTCCATCTAGTGGCCATTTTTATGATACAAATAAATGACCGTTAAAGCACACCAGTTGCGTTGCATTCGTGGGCGCATTTCAATGCTCAGCGTTGCTCTTGTTACAAGTATTGTAGCACCTTAGAGTGTCCAGTAATGTTTCATTTATGTCACTAACAAGTTCACTCACCCTCGTGGGTGTTAATTTGCTCTAAACTTTGACCGTCTGTTCTCACATCTCCATTATTTATTACATAGGTGGGCGAGACATCGCTGCACGAGGCAGCATGGGAGGGTCATACACAGATAGTGGAGATACTGTTGGACAACAAGGCATCTGTGAGTATTGTTAATAAAGAAATTAATCACGCACAGGTTGTTTGGTTGAACTAGTTGTTTACACAATGGTGATTAAGACGTTCAGTTTCTGACAAATGTCGACTTGTTTGCAAGTTCAATTTTGAAAACAAGGCATCTGTGAATATTGTTGATAGGGTAATTAATTACGCAACGGTTGTTTGATTGAACTAGTTGTTTACACAATGGTGATTAAGACATTCAGATTCAGACAAATGTCAACTTGTTTGCAAACTGAATTTTGAAAACAACATCATGTCTTAACTTTGACTGAAATCAGGCTAACATAAGACCAAAATGCCTTTAGCCCTGTTTCATGTAATTTCTTAAGACCAAAGTTAAGACCAAAATCTGTTAGTTAAAGCTATGTCCGAAAGTTAGATTGGACTTTTTGTCTAAATGACCAAAATTTACGACTATTATCTCTGTAAATGTTGAGTAAATTTTGTCGACGTTTTTCGCTCTTTAACGTCCCTAAACAATGTCACGTTGAAGATAATCTTCTTTTGATTAGAGAATCGAAAAAAATGACTTACTTGCATGTTTGAAATGATATATCAGATAATTAAGGTGCCCCTAATTTGTTTTAACAAATTAAACATTACAATGTGATTGTCCATCACTTTATAGGGCACAATTACTTGGAGTGTTATCTGCAAGTAACGAGACTGAAAACACTGAACATGCTCTGTTATTTTATTCTAAAACTTAACGTTTCCGTGATGAAATCGTTAAAAGTATCGTAGCGTCTTAGAGGGGTCAGTAATGTTTTATTTATGTCGCTTTTCAAGTTCGCTTCCCCCTGCATGCTCTACATGTTGATTGTACATTGACACATCTCCATTATAGATTACACAGGAGGGTCAGACACCGCTGCACTGTGCAGCACTTAGTGGTCATACACCGAGAGTGGAGTTGGTATTAACCAACAAGGCTACTGTGAATGTCGCTGATGAGGTAATTGATGACTCACAGATTGTTTGGTTGGACTAGCTCATGTGGTGATTAAGATGTCAGTTTCAAACAAATGTTGACACGTTTGCTAGTTGTATTTTGAAAACAACATTTGACCTCAGCTGCACGTGACCTCAGTTGTACGCGACCTTAGCTGCACGTGACCTCGCCTGTACATGACCTGTGCTGCACGTGACCTCAGCTGCACGTGACCTCAGCCGCACGTGACCTCAGCTGCACGTGACCTGGGGTACACTTCATGAAAGTTTTTGTCTTAACTTAGACTGAAATCGGGCTAACTTAAGACCAAAATGCCTTACTCCTGTTTCATGTAATTTCTTAACACCAAGTTAAGACCAAAATCTGTTCAAGCTGAGATTGAAAGTTAGGTTGGATTTGACTTTTCGTTTAAGTGACCAAAATTTACGACTCTTATCACTTTAAATGTTGAGGAACAAATTTTGTTGACATTTTTCACAGTTTAATGTCCCTAAACAATGTCCAGTTAAAGATTGTCTTCTTTTGATTCGAGAATCGATAAAACTGCGTAGACTGTAGAAACAATGTAGTGCGACTTACCTGCATGTGTGAAATGATAAATAAGATAAATCAGGTGCCCCTAATTTGTTTGAACAAATTAAAGATTACAATGTAATCGTCCCACATTTTACAGCACACAATTACTTCAGGTTTTACCGGCAAGTAACAAGACTAGAAAAACTGAACACGCTCTGTTGTTTTGTTCTAAAACTTAAGGTTTCTGTGATCAAATAATTACATGTATTGTAACATCTTAGAGGGGCCAGTAATGTTTCATTTATGTCACCTTACAAGTTCACTTCTCCCCATGGATATTAATTTGCTCTAAATGTTGATCATGTGTTCACACCTCTCCATTATATATTACATAAGATGGCTGGATACCGCTGTACGTGGCAAGGGATTGCTCTGAATGTCGCTACTGAGGTAATTAATGACACTCCGTTTGTTTACAGGGCTTGGAATTTTTCTGTTTTAAGATGATATCTTTTTTGGTTTCTATTTGTTTCTAAGATTTATATGAGAATGTCTCAACTTGTCTGGGCATAGCCATCCTGTGCCGGTACTTTTGCACAAGTGAGCTCGGTTACTGAAGGACTGCCAATTAGAAATGATGGAAAGGCTACAGGTTTATTATCATAGTTCTTTATTTAGCAACTATGTATCTGCTGTCTAGTTTGAGTGCACATTTTGGAATTAAGAAAACATTTCAAAGGCCAGTCTTTTGAAAGGATGAGTCAATTTTATCAGTGTTCCTGAAGCCTGCGTGTACTAAACCCTAGAAAAAACAGTGCTGTAAAACTAATTCACGCAAACTGGTCTTCCCTTCTGATCCATTGTAAAAAGTTTTTTGTAGGTATGTTTAAAATGTGTACTGGCTGTTTTTTTTTGTGGTTGCTTGAATTAGGTTGTAGGAAACACAGGACCATGTTTTCGACTGTCACCTTCTTCAGGTGATTCAAAAATGTGGTGCCGTATTTTCATTTTCGTTGATATCACATCTTCCTGTAATGCCAATTGGTTTTACCCATTAATTGCAACTACCGGCATATATCATAGACAACAGATTCGCAATTATATTAGTGTAGTGGGCCCGGCCTAAGCATGCCTGTTGTACCGCAGAAGGCATCAGGGCACCTCCACTCTTTTAACAGGATTTTTCGTAGATAAGCCCCCCCCTGATGAAACGCCCATGGATGTTTATTCGGTGTTACAACTTCTGGTGTCAGATGTCCAGATAGTGGGGCGTTTATTTGGAAAAATTCCATGTAAAAGTCCACTCAACGTCAACTTTTTTAATAGTCACAAATTCAGTTTTGTGTAGTATTTATCAAACAAAGTGTTGGCAAACCCATAAGGGCTGTTTCACTTACAAAAGTACACATCGCGTCTTTTGCTGGCATTTGGGTAACCAAAACTATAACTTTCCGTTTACAGGCCCTCCTTTTCTGAATAAATGCACAGGCGTTTATTTGGTGTTACTGAAACGCCTGAAAATTTTCTAATAGTTAAAATCAACAGCGATGTTTAACAATGATATTGTTGTTTCAGGTGGTGATACACAAGTCTGATGTACTCTACAAATTGTGATGTAAAACACAACTTGGTTCGGCTCGTGAATTTTTGCAGAATGAACTTGAAGTCTCCGAGTTGTGATAAGCACGAAAATGTGTGTGGTGTAACAACCTGTAGCAACATTGGGTTTGACCCCAGAGTGACACTGTACCATGCTGATTAGGCTGTGAGTTGACCCATGATGAGGACACTTCCTAGAATGTTTGGAGTGTGTTCAGTTGGGTTACCATCTTCCGAGAACTCGCTAGATCACATTAGTGTTATGCTAGCTGTCGTCAAGGTTTTGCAAGCTAGTTTATAATCTCACTTGTAAAATGGCTGGCTCAGAAAGTGATTAGTCAGATATGTGAAAGTGATGAGTAGTGGGTAAAGACTTTGCATTTACACGCAGAACACTTCTAATTCGCTTGTTTAGTGTGACGTCATTTTGACATTTTAACCCAGCCAAATAAAATTAAAATGCCAAAATGAAAAACAATGATAATTAGGTCAGGTTTATGTGGCCCAGTAAATTACTAAGTACTTTGAAAATTATTACCTCACCATGGACCTTGTGAATCCTAATTCTTCTGAACTTTCCCGGAGCATACAATGGATGCAAATGATGTCGGAGCACACTAATTGATCCAAACGCATAACTTCGTTAACATTTCAATTGCTAAATAGCCTTGCCTCTGTGGTTTCATGAATCAGAATAACAGTGATGTCACTGGATTTCTGTTTCTGTTCGTGGGTCTAACTCTCGTCATTATTAGTGTTAAACGCATCATCACTAAACATGCGAATAAAGTTCTGTACGCCTTCTATTTCAATAAAATTTGTAGCCAAGCTTTCTGGCTTGGTCTTGCTAGTTACTAACTGAACACTTTTCTGTTGATGTTGACTGGTTAAGGGACTACTGAGGAAGTTGCTAAAAAGCAGACGTGACGTTTGGAATGGAGATGTTTTGAGTGCCAGCTTGCACCTTAGCGAGGTGATTCGCGTACATGGATTATAATCAAGGGGTGGAAAGGAGTGGCTGACACAAGATAGTAGACGATGCAACTGGTGACCCGTGTCAAAGTCTTAGGCATTGACTTTTGAGAATTCTGCTCATGAAGTGCGTTGTACCAAATTCTGTTAATTTGCTGCGTTGCTGCTATAAAGAATCGGGCATGGTGAAAAAGATTATACTCGATGGCTGAAAGAGATATTGTCGGATTAGAGACAAGTTATTGAAGCTGTAGCTTGTACGTGATGGAAACAGCCGATGAGGTATGGGATTCCTTTTATGATCTTTTCACAAGATGTATGATTTGTGAATTAACTGGAGGTGTGTGGAGTGTTTATTTTTTCGCAATAATTACATAAGTAATCGAGTCTTCTATTTGATTTATTCAAATAGAAAATTCAAATTTATTTACAATTTCTACCACTGTGAAAAGGTTCCCACAGCGCATTTTTAGTTTTTGATTGGTAATCCTTGTGTGAAAGGAACCGTTTTACCCATTTTTCCTCATTAAATTCCTCTTGGATATCAATGCCGCCCCCCCCCACCCTAAAATAGCAAATAGGGTGGACCTCTGCTGGATCCCATTTGTAACTTTTTGATGCACGTGCACAGGAACCTCGTGAGATTTGATGCTGTTTCGTGTTTAGAAGTTTCGTTTGGGCTAATCAAAAGATCATTGGGTGCAACTACCTCCAGTGTGACCTTACGGGGTCAAAGTTTCCGCAAAGGGCTTCGATCTGGGACAGAACCTGAATGACCCGTTGAAACTAGTAAACAAAAATGGTGACAGATCTGTAGACCCTAATTTACGTCATGTTGCTCATTTGCAACAACAGGCTTTAGTTAAAACAAAGAACCTAATTTTCACAAATTTAATAAGCCACACAATGCTCTAAATTACATTTTGTAAAGAATACTAAACTATGTTTTATGCAATTATACTTCTTTCCATATGTTCATAATATAAGTCAAAATTACTTAATAGTTATTTCTAACTAAATCACCACTCATATCAACCTCATTTTGAAATCAATACGTGGAGCACAAAAATGAGGGGTGTTCAAACTAAAATAGGAAATTTTTTCACTGCATTTTTCTAAAATTTCTAATTAAACTCATTGTGGGGCCATGACCATGATAAGTCATTATGTTTAGGATGAATTCAGTGTTTTAAAACATTGTTTCTGTTTATAACAGTTCAACAAGTCACTTCTGAATAAAGTCGCAATCAAGTTAGCATTGTACTTCCAGCAAGATCATTATGAAGCTCCATCACAGTTAACTCTTAGCTATAGCTGAACTTAGAAGAACTTACCTGTTATCAAAAACTTCACATATTGGTTTGCACTTCTGAACACTCCCTGCTGGCTTTGCAATCATAACTGCAACTGGTTCATCAAAGATTTTAGAACCTCTGGGCTTATTCCATTGTTGTTGCATCTTTGTGGCCCTTGAGTAACTAATCGCTCTTTATGTCTGCGGTAATGTGACAACATTCACCAGATACACTGAAACGAGAAATATCATTGTACCATGAAATTATCTTAATGAGCAGCTGTTTTCATGCAAAAAATAATAATAACTTTGGGTAAAGTAACATGGTGAAAAGTGTTTTTCTGGTTTTCTAAATTATTGGGGGCATTCTGATAGTGAAGGTCAAACTTTACTAACAACTCATCCTTGTAGGTTGAAGACTTAAGGCCCTTTTTTCTTCCGCAAAATCTGTGTCACGCTGAATGATGGTGTGCGTGCACACACGCCATGTCAGTTTGGTGGTCGTTAGTGGATTCTATTCCAGACAAGTACCGCTTGTGAGCAGTAAATGTCTGATGTAGCGGGATGGCATGTTGCGCTGATGCTTCAGATATAACTTCTGGGACATCCCTCCTTCCGATTTCTTCCGCCAGAGAGGCCAGGGTGTCCGTGTCCAGTGTTCGCACGGCTGCATGTCTCTCGCTGTCTTTCCCATGTCTCTTAGAAGCAAGACTGCATTCTTGGCTGCCTGAAGGATACCCGACAGTCTTGCCACCTGTCCTTTGGCCTTGGCATACACTCCTATAAATAAAGAAAAAATCATCAGACGGTTATACACAAATATTTTCCGTCTTATTCAATCACTTCATACTATTCTTAATAGCGCTTTACAGAACAATGCGTAAAAGCACATTAGCGAAGCGTTTCATGTGATTCCATCTTCCTTTTTCATATTTTCTTAGAGTACTAAAAATGCTTCAAACTAAATGTAAAAATGTTAATCAGCAATGTTGAAGAAACAATAAATTAGAAATTATGAAATTAATTTACTACAAGTGACATATATAGTTACAGTTCATTCAATATAAAGGATTTATCAGGTGGACTTTCAGGTTAAATAGGACCCTTAAAATATCCAAACTGTGCTAAATTTGGAACAAAATTTAGATACTGGCTTTCACCAGATACAGTAAATTCAGGGGGTGATTCAGAATTTTCTGTGCAGTGCCAAATTATGATTTGTCACCAACTTGATCCACGGTTTCAACTCTTGTCAGATTAAATTAAACGAGATGAACTATTGTAAGATTTATATCGAGTCATAATCTTATGAAGGCAGGCCTGGTCAAGGATCCATATTGTGGCATGCCCACACAAAAAGTCAGTAGAACTGACAAATTTATGTGAAATGTCATTATCTATGCTGTTTGAGTATCATTACTAAGTCAATTTTTTGCTTTGATACAAAGCGATTGAACTCTTGATTGACTTCTCAATATTATTGACAATAAGTAGGGATCTTTTAGAAAAAATACACCTGTGCTTAAAGAATGAAACAAATACGAAAAACATTTATGGAAACTTAGTTGAGTCCCTATTTGGGATTATTTCATGCAGCCGGCCACTGGTGTCCCACATACAGACCACACCTTGGTACATGATATACAGAAAGTCAACAGCATAATTCTTGAGATATCTGCTAACATTTTTTATGCAAAAATAGGTTTTTTTGCTGTGACCAGGATAACGAAACCAAGGACAAAATCATTTGACGATATATATTACAAACATTTACTATTAACACTTTCCATTTTGAAAAGGGAATTTCCACTCATTCCTTTTTGTGCCTGAAAAGTTGCTGATTTTTTTCTGCACCTAAATTTCCAGAAATTTCTGCACATGATACAACAGAGTTCTGAAATGCAATGGAAAATGTCGAGTTTTAAGCGAAAAAGAAAAAATCTATAACTTTCAGGCATACAAAGAGAATGAGTAGAAATTCCCTTTCTAAAATGGAAAGTGTTTGATTCTAATGAACAGTATATCACTTGGTTAGCAACTTTTCCCATAAATAATCCTTGAAGATGTTGAGGAGTCTCGGCAAATTGTACTTTCCCCACTCCTCGCATCCTTGCACAGTTACAAACTTCCATTCTTTTTCCGTCCAATAAACGAGGTGCCCAGCCATCCTATCGGTGAGGTGCATGTGGCCTTGCACTTGGTGCCAGTGGGCGTGGTCCTTATTTATTTCAACACTTCCATCAGGCATTTTAACAAGTGCCATGATAGGTCGTCCTATGGCATCCTGGATTGGTGTGGCCGACTTCGATGTTGATAGCGAGTATAAACACTTGATTTCCAGTAAGCCGGCCTCACCAACCAGTCTGTCCGGGTTGCTCCAATGGTCCCACTTTTATGTAGGAAGAGGCCGCAGGGGTCAGTTTTCAGACCAGTAAACTTTTCAAACATAGCAACAGCATCACCGTCATGCACAACCCCATACATCACTGACTTAGCTCCCTCCAAGTGGTATTCCCCCAATAGCTGTTTGTAGAAACTTGGAGGGAACGAGTTTCTTTTCAACTGAATGATTGTTCTGCCGAAGTTACTAGCTGCCAACCTTCCTTTTCTATATGTTGACCACTTTACATTGTTTCGTTGCCCCCTGGTTACTTCTTCGACATACTTTATCATGTTCTGAAACAAAATATGAAGTGGTAAAGGACACAGTGCAAATAATTACCACGTATGTTCTGGAAAGTGTCCACATTCTAAACACCACCCCAAACTTAAACAAAATCCCTTTTAAACGCCTACTTGGTATTGCTTTTAGCTTAGCAACCACCCCTTTACATGAACTGGACTTTAAACAGTACATATAAATATAACGCCTTAAAAAAATTGTCATTTCATTTTTGTTTTCACTGAGAACGTCCCTCTGGACAATTACAAAACTTAAAAATGCTGTTATTGCTTCTATGACCTCAATAACGTAAGTTGGTCGAATTTCCACTTCAAGACGAAGAGCCTGTTCAAGAATGTCGTCAAATGTCTTTACAGTCATGCTTGAAGGGACGGCAGGCTCCATATGAGTAGGGCAGCTATGTGATGGCACTTGAACTTTCCTGTGGGGCACGTGCAAACAGTCATGTCAATACTTCGATCATCCTTCAGTGTCACCTAAAAGTGATAGGCAATGGTTAAAAACACAAAATCGATACCGGTAGAGTTCCATTAAAACATTTGTCCCCCGACTCGCCTCCACGAGCCGAGAGAAAGTAGGTCAACTATCGTACATTTAGCTGGGCCTAATGCAACGTAACTAGTGCGTTGATTTTGTGCCGCATGGAGCACGTAAGAGGTTAATTTTACAGAATCAGGCTAACTTGAATATAGTAACATAATATTAGTTTTATATCATGCGAACATAGTTTACCTTGACTTTGTATGACTTGTCCTTCATCGAAGCTTGAATACTGCAGAACTCGATGCTGGTAGCTGTGTCTCTGGAGTCACAGACAAAATGTGACCAGACGTCACCAAGTTTTCACCTTTTTGAACCAGCTCGTCAGAAAAAAGTCTGACTATCTCAAACAGCTCAATGAATGCCATTGGCATCTCACTCAAGCAAACTTTGATAACAACTAAATATAAAACAGCACTATGATTAAAAAATACGAAGCAGTGTAAATAGTAGGTCTGTACAGCATGGTCTCTAAGCAGTTATTTGAATCCAAGATGGCGGTGCGTGACATCACACTTTCCGAGTCTATTAGCACGCTATGATCATTCTGCATGAGATTCTTATATGGCTCAGCCTTAACGGTAATAGGAATTTTGATTTTTGAACGGCTGTTTCTCTTAAAATAGCGCAAGGGTGCGCGTTATAGGAATCCCGATTTTTTACGAGTTTTCCCTCAAATATTCTTTAAAATATCTATCAGGCTCAGATTCTCATAACGCGCAGACGTGCGCAATTTAGGAATTTCGATTTTTGAACGAATTTTCCTTCAAATAATTTTTAAAATGGCTATCAACTTCAGATTCCCATAACGGTGCAAGCTTGTGCGTTATGGGAATCCGGATTTTTAACGAATTTTCCCTCAAATATTCTATAAAATGCATATCAGTCAGATTCCTATAACGCGCAGGCTTGCGCAATATAGGAATCTCGATTTTTGGATGATTTTTCCCTCAAATAGTCTTTAAAACAGCTATCAGCTTCAGATTCCCATAACGCGAAAGAATACCATAGAGGGGGGCCAACATCCAAAGACGTTATCTCGGAGAATTGGGCAAGAGTGGTTGCAATTGCAGCAGAGGCCCAACAGTTGGAGGCCGGTTTTGTGGTCCATTTGTTCCAAAAATCTGTTGTTGAATTAAAAAAAAGGAAGGGATATGCCGCGATCTGGGTTCTGCCCCCCCCTCCCCCCTACCGGTCCTGGTTATTCAACACTTCTTCACGCTTTACCCAGTTGCTGTTCCATTCTGCTTTCGGCAGCCAAGGGGGTGGGGTCCCCTGGGGCCCCTAAATCCCCCTATTTTTGAAATCCCAGAATCTTCGTTGTCAGTGCCACACTTTCCCAAAATCAAGTCTAGCGAGTTAACCAATTAAATATGGTAAGCAAAAGTATAACTTTGTATAGTCATTAGATATTACTGACGTACAGTCTTAGTGTTATGTAATCCCTAATGATGGACACATTTGAATATACATTACCTCTGGAACCAAAACGTCAAAGAGGTGGTACCTTTCTACATTAGATGGAAGTATCTCCTTTATTTTCTTGCACAGGTTCATGAACTGAAATGATAACGATGCGAGCAATCGTGATACAGTAACATCATACGATTGTAACAAATAACTTGCTTTCCAACAATGAAATTTCTTGTCGTGAATTTCATATAACTTGTTCATTAATACCTTGTATATGAGTTATGAGGCTGAGACTTAAGCTTGGCACTGCATAAAAATAATTTTACCAGAAAACATAGCCACCCACTTCACCTAAATGTAATGTGCCTTCACTGCTGACATACTCGATCCTGGATAGATTACCTCGTTCTGACTGGGGTAAAATTTATACATCCTAAAATACCACTAAGTGTAACATGGAGGTTTCCCTTACCAGAGAGCCTAGTAGAGGCTTTAATTTCTAAACGGCACCGACCCAATGCGATTTTGCTCAAGTCTCAGATCATTTGTGGTCTGGCGAACATTTTTCCACCAAACGAACACGTGTACAATTTTTACCAGATGAACACGTACTTTAAATAAGCTAGTTATGAGGTATATAAGGATCATTACTATCCACAGCAGCTGATTCTTCTTAATTTGAATTACCTGTGCAAAAGTGTGCAGTGCTGGCGGATAACATTGCCAAGAAAAAAATACTGTGATTGAAATTTCCTTTACATGTACACGACGTAGTTGTTATCCACAGGTGGCGCAGTAATACAACCACATTCAAACATGGCGTCTCCGCACGTTCAGCGAGTTCGAAAATTGTTTTGATATTACGACTGCATGTTGTAAGTTGGGAGAAGTATTAACACTGCAAGATAGAAAAAAATAGTCATTTCATATCTTCGACCCACATATGTGAGTATTTATAAGGAAAAACAGAAATATGCTGGGTGCCGTATTTGACACCATTACAGGAAATGTAAATGAGCTGATTGACAGGTGTTTTTTTTACAATTTGAAGCTTATCTTGTAAAAAATGGCAATGCTTCAACGAACTTAGCTCAGGCAGACATTGGGAAAATTGGATCTATCATGAGATCCCCAAATATAAAAGTACACTAAACGATTTGATTTGTCTATTTGAAATAAGTCTCAAAGATATTGATGAATTTTTGACAGCTCTATAAAATGTTGTAAAAATTTCTCACAATTCAAATGACAAAAAAGTGTCAATTGACGTAGGAAATAGATTGGTGGGTTTAATTTCACAAACCGTAGTTGCACAGTTGTGTTGTGAACCTCTGCTAAAAGTTCAGTCAGGCCCCTTATAGGCTAACTCATTAGGGCCGGCGCTCACCTGCATTTTTATCTTTCGTCTTCTCTCTTAGTCTTCAGACACCTCCTACTAGCTCTGCAGAACGCTAACTAATATCTACCCACGTGGACTACCCGCATAACCCAAACGAGGCTGTCACCTCTGAGCATAGTGACCCGGAACTTCCGGAGTTCACTACACTCCTCCCCCTTTTATTTAAAGGTGAGGTACCCACAAAAAGCCCAAAAAACAAGGAGAGACTACAAGTGCTCAATCCTGACAACCGTCTAAAAAGTCTTAAACTACCTTGAGATTCCACTCAAGCCAATGGTTATATACATGTTTACGAAAACTAATAAATAAACGGCTAGACAGAATTACTGTCGCCAATGATCATTTACAGAATGAATGTACCCAGTCTAAAAAGTCCTAAATTAACAAAAACTTCATATGGTCCCAATTTGACCCATTTAAATATAGAAAAGGTACAAAACTACAAAACTAATACAAACGGCGAGGAGTGAACTCCTATTGCCAATATATACACAACGGCGAGGAGTGAACTCCTATTGCCATACAAAACGGCGAGGAGCAAGCTCCTAGTGCCAGTATCTCCTTAAAGGTAACCGCACAGGTGATAGAATATCACCAGCAATCTCCAGTGCAGGAGCAGGGCCACACTAGAGACCTCCACTCCCTTCCTGTACCGGTCCGCCTCTAAGATGTCGCAGGCCAACTTGAAATCCTGGATATGGTTAGCAGTGGATCCCGTAATCACCAGCTGTTCTGGCGCCCAAGGACTGTGTGCCACCAGTTTTAACACCTCGCTCCATTCCACCCCTGCTAGGTGATCCCGCCTCATTCTGTCCAGCCTTCCCATCCGGGCTCCGGCACGTGACAAGGTGGAAGCACCTGTCGTATGAAAAAGAGGAGGCAAATGCTCCCGGTACACATGCTCGCGCAGCTGGCTAAAACGCTCACTACACACCGGGCATTTTTGTAGCCAACGAGGCCCACCCTGTGACTTCGGGAGGCGGCGTGGTCGGGGCGCTCCACACGGTCCTGGGATCACTTCAGGCTTATCATCCACCCTAACTCGTAGGGTGAACTTCTGCGGGGCCGCATCGGATGGATTGGTCTTTCTCACCGCTGAGTGTGATCGAGGCGCTGGCACCTTAGCGGTGCCCTCCGACCTTCTGGCAGGTTCT
Source organism: Phoronis australis (assembly GCA_002633005.1). NCBI lineage: Eukaryota > Metazoa > Phoronida > Phoronidae > Phoronis > Phoronis australis. The sequence continues at coordinate 2,089,135 of NMRA01000006.1, read as the reverse complement.
CTCGATGCCCTGGTAGAAGTTCTTTCTCTTCCTCGAGGAGGATCCTTAGGGCGCACATCAGGGGTATTACTGGCCTTTCCTTTCCCGGGCGAGTCCTTTAGCCGCACATCCACTGCAGCGAAGTGGACACTTGGCGATGACTGTGTGGGAGGCTCCGCCTCGGACTCCGACACCTCGTCCAGGATAATATAATCCGACAAAGACTCTGGCTGGCCAGGATCTTCACCCACCTCGGACACTGAGGAGTCTAGCTCCTGGGTCTTCTGATCTGTGGAATCCGTGCGGGAGTACAATGTCACCAATGGGGGCGCTTTAGCACCTTCCTCAGAGGTCCGGCTTGGTGGCGAAGGGGGTAAGGTAACCCTCACCACTTGAGGAGCAGCCAATCCGGCGTCCACCAGCAGAGGTCTAGCGTGGGACACTTCGATTAACTCTCCCTGGGTCCATTCTGGTCCCACCAAGGCCACGGAGACTCGCCTCAACCTTGCCACGTAATCTGTCAATCCCCTCCGGGTAGCCTCCTTAAACACCTCCAAGAGGAGGAAACGGCGAGCTCTAACTTGCTCGGTGACCCCTCCCAAGGTTAGGTCCCCTCTCATAAATAGGGATACTAGCTCCTGCGGGGTAGGGAGCTCTCTTTTTCCGGCCCGTACGTCGGCCAAAAGGTCGATGACCTGGGTCTGTATACTAGGCTGCAATAAGAAACTGTCTATTCTCATGGGGCACACAACGGACAATAATAGTCGATGTTTGCAAAATAAGCCATTCGGTCATCATTCAAATCTACACAGTCGGCGTGGAACCAGTCTTTGCAACCACAGCACTCAATCATACTCCGACCATCATAAGGTCTTCGGCATATACAGTAAAACTTGCCTTTATCCTTGATTACTTCCCGCAATAATTGAGGATTTTGCATATGATTTTCAATCCATCCTGGTAACTGTCTAAACTTACAGGCTATGAGCCTATCGTGATTCACCACAGTAATGCTATTATGGGTTTTAACCCTATATAAATAGTCTGACAGTTTTTCCAAAATGATTGCGGGTCCCTTCCAAGGGGAAGTCAGTTTTTTACACATTCCTTTAACAGTGGCCGAATCCAAAATCAACACTGGTTGACCGACCGAATAGCTTAGCTTATACAGCTTAACATCATAAGCCCGCTTCATGTGTTTCTGGGAAGCCTGTAAAGTTTTTCTTGCTGTCTCATGAGCTATTTCACTTGCCTCAACCAAACTGGCTAAATAATTATCCATGGTTGTTGCTCCCTCTCTGGGGACTGGATAAACTAACTCTGGCGGCAACACAATTTCACGTCCTAACATGAGGTAATTTGGACTAAAACCGGTATTCCGATTAACACATGATCGTAGGGCGCATGCTATCTGGGGAATGAAGAGGTCCCAATCCGACTGCTGCTTATCTACGTAGCATCGCACCGCGTCCATTAAAGTGCGATTAAATCGCTCGCATTGTCCATTAGCACTAGGTCGATAAGCAGTCGTACTAGATTTATGCACCCTTGTTAAAGTACATAGTTGAGTAAACAGTTCACTTTCAAAGTTAGATCCCCTATCTGTAAAGATCTGAAACGGGAATCCAAAACGGGAGAAGAAATGCTCCACTGCAGTCTGAGCGGTAATCTCCGCTGTCTGAGACTCAACAGGTATACACTCCACCCACTTCGTGAACTGATCCACCATAACTAGGATATGCTCCTTCCCTCTAGGAGTCACTGGCAATGGACCTAAAAAATCTAGATGCACCCGTTCCATAGGCAACGATGCCTGATAGATATCCAAGGGTTTCTTAGGATATCGATTCGGTTTCTTACTCAAACCACACCTATCACAGGAGCCAATGTACTGCTTAATCGCAGAAGTCATACCCGGCCAATAATATTTAGCTTTCATTCTCTTAGTAGTACGAGCTACCCCTTGATGACCCGAACACGGAATATCATGACCAATAGCTAATATCTCCTGTCGTAACGAAGATGGAACAAAACAAACCAGCCTATCGTCTTCTTTCCGCTTAAAGAAAACACAACCATCCTTAAGCAGGAAACGATCACGGTTAACCCATAAAGTTTTTGACTCCTTACTGGCTAAAAATAATTCCCCTTCACCTGGAGACAACCCCCGCTCCAACCAGGTCAACAGCAATGATACATGAGGATCTTTACGCTGTTCCGAAGCAATATCTCTTCCAGCAGCCACAAAGTCAACTTTACGAATTGACAGCAATTCCTTGGATGCCTCCCACAAAGGCTCTCTCTCAGCATTAGCCTGACGTTTACATCTCTTCTCATATGCTGTTCGTCTACGATCAAACAACGGTTGAACATTATCCACTTCAACTATAAACCTATCCCAGGCATCATGCAAGCGAGTACAATAGGAACATCCCCCACAAGGCAAATCCTCCAACCTTACACCATGGCGGAATTCCCAGCAACTGATAGGAGTGTTCAAACGAGATAAAGCATCAGCATTACCATGATGACAACCCTGGCGATACTCAATCAACATGTCATACTGACTTAGCTCTTCCAACCACCTGGCTAATTGACCCTCGGGATTCTTAAAATTAATTAACCATTGTAGACTACTATCGTCTGTACGAACCTTAAATGACCTACCCAATAAGAAGTGTCGAAATTGTCTCGTAAAACGAATAATAGCCAAAAGTTCCTTGCGGGTAGTACAGTAACGACGCTGTTCAGGAGTCAGAGAAACACTAGCATAGGCAATAACCCTCTCCTTCCCCTCCTGAATCTGCAGCAAATTACCACCTATGGCCANGTGGAACTACTCCAGAACACCCCAAAGAATGCGTGGAGTGACAGGGGAGACCCCTCAGTTAACTCCAAATCAAAATAATCGAAGCTACCAAAACAAATGCAAGAAAGCCAACAAAGTAAGCAACTAATTTCACGTTGGGCGCCAAAAATGTGTTGTGAACCTCTGCTAAAAGTTCAGTCAGGCCCCTTATAGGCTAACTCATTAGGGCCGGCGCTCACCTGCATTTTTATCTTTCGTCTTCTCTCTTAGTCTTCAGACACCTCCTACTAGCTCTGCAGAACGCTAACTAATATCTACCCACGTGGGCTACCCGCATAACCCAAACGAGGCTGTCACCTCTGAGCATAGTGACCCGGAACTTCCGGAGTTCACTACAGTTGTATTTATATCAGTGGTTGTTTCCATAGGAATACAACTTTCAAAGTTCACAAAGCTCCTTCAAAGGGTGAAGGAGATTCAGCTGTAGGCACAAAAAACCAAAATCATCACTACGGGGCAACACAGTAGTCCGACTTGAAAACTTTCATGATCCCTTGTGCAGCATGGCAGATAGAGAGATGGACGCCAGAAAACGAACGTAATATAACAAAAAATGGCCACAAGGTGGCATAAAATATGTGGAATTTTAAATTGACTGGCACTAGGGACACTGCCACTTATAAGAACACATTGCCAATTTGAATAAGACCCTGCACAGGGTCTAGATGACAACAAGATGCACCCACATATAAATTTGTGGGGGCGTAAAATGCATCAATACAATATTCACAAGCATAATAAATATGTATCCAAACTTCTCACACGCATGCATGCATAAACACATACATACACACACACACACACACCACACCACACATATATACATGTACAACTATAAGCAGAGGCTTTCACACTCCGTTACGCATTGCTGTCATGTCACGTCACTGGTAACAAGAGACTAGAATGAGCTACTTATGATGCATTCCAGCCATTACAATCTGGTGTTGCAAAGTGCTGTCTTGTCAGGTCACTGGTAACAACAAAAGAGAATGAGCAAGTGGGGAAGTATACCAGCCTAAACCAAGAACAATGACAAGGGAACCATTGCGTGGTGCAGCAGACTTCTTATTTTGATGACTTTTTGCATGTTTGACAGAGCCAGACAGAATCTTCTGAAGTGTTGGCTTTTGTCTTGTTGCCACATGGACCATGATACCACTTGTCACAGTTGTCGCACTGTATCATGAAGCCTTCGTTAGGTCTTCTGCACGAACAGAAAATTTTCGCCTCCACTTGCATAATGACTTTCTTGCGCCGCCTGATGTTGTCCTCTGATGGAAAAGGTGTTATTGTTTCATTCTTTAGGCATTTGACCAGATGTCGACGCATTCCCGTTGGCTCATAAGTCAGCCTATGCGGATCCTCTCCAAATGCTAGAGACGTTGCAAAAGCAATGGCGTACACACCACAGCTAGAGCCATCCCATTGGCGATCCACTGCGACAACGTTGAGAGTGACCTTGTTGTCCTTGGCATGCAGAAGGTCTGCAACCACCTTCACAAGGTCTTTACCTGGTTTTAGCATCATGCTATCATAAAAAGATGCTGTAGATGCCTTATCCCCAATAGTTGAAACACAAACCCAGTGACTGTCATTCACATTTAGAATCTGAATGAAACCTGCTTTCGGCACTGGCCATGTCAGACTCTGTTGCAAGAGAGGGTTGTACAACCCTTCCACACTCGGATGTGCTTTCTTGGTCAATCGAGAAGCAGCATCAATATGGAGGTCGTTTAGCCAGGCATTTGATGGAAGGATGGCATCATACAGGAAGTCATTTCTTTTCATCTTCTTAGAGGTTGTTGTTGGATTTTAGTTTGTGCTTTTCTCTTGGGTGGCTGTTCTCTGTTGTTGTTGTTGGCAGAACCTGTATGGCAGTGAATGCTAGAGTGGATGTTGTTTTGTGTCTGGCAGTCATCTCCTTTCATGTTCTTAGCAGGTGGCACTTCCTTGATCTTTGATTGCTTTTTTCTCTCTGTCCATGTTGTTGTTCTCTGTTTTCACAGGCATGACCTGGATGGCAATGACTGCTACACGTGATCTTATTCTTCTTACATCTGCAGTTGGTTTTTGTACAAAAACCAGAGCAACTACATCTGTTGCCCATAAATTGTGTCGATGGATTTAACAAACGGGCAGCTTCCCTGAGCGTGACTGTTGGTGGTGTCCATGTCTACATGCTCATGGTGCACAGCTAAGTCCCCAGCTCTGTACTTTGTCTTCAGAAGGCCAACTTTGGTGCCGAGTTGATATCGCATGTCAACTTTGCCACTGACACTGATGACGCGTGCTGGTAATGGCTTCATCTCCATTGAAACTCTGTCATACTTTGGAATTTTGACAGTTACACAATCGTTCTCAGCGAAGCGTGGAGAAACGATCTTGTGTTTCTTGTTGTAACGTGTTGCCATGCGACTGGCACTCAGCAATGTTGCAGTACAAGCTCGTTGTCTCACCTTTTCCCTGTGCGTGAGATTGAGTTTCTCAAAGAAACTCGTGGTCTTGGACGGTGCTTCCCAAATCATCACAGGTTTTTTTGCGAGACTTTTGGTGGAGTAGCAGGATGTGGCGAGCTAGAATCCTGGGAAGATTGCTCTCCAGTCAGAGAAGCAGGTGATGATGGCCCCTCAGTATCATGGGATGATGTTTTAGCATGATCTGTTGGTGATGGTTTTGAACTGGCAGGCTGTGGCGAGCTACAACTCTCAGACGATTGCTCTCCAACCGCAGAAGCAGGCGATGATAGTACCTCACTATCACGGGATGATGTTTTTCCCTGATCAGATAGTGATCTTTGAGAACTGGCAGGGTGTGGTGAACTACAATTCTTAGGAGATTGATCTCCAGCCACAGAAGCAGGTAGGGCAGGTTGTGCAGAAGGTCTGTACATATTTACGCGGAATTCCCCAGAATTGTCGGTCGACGATGTCTTTTACTTTTTTATAACCTGCATGACCCCCATCTACCCTATGGATTTTCTCGACAACTTTGTACACACGACTTGCTCTAATTACCCGAAGGACACTGCTGATTCTTCCATCATTTGCGATTCCTGAAAAAACATTTTAATAAGTTAATATAGTAATAACAAGTGTCCACTTTTGCATTGAAAATACCCATTCGTCTGTGAACTAAACTTGGGCAACTCCAAAGTACGCTGAGAATTGAAGAATCACCACCTGTGAACTTAGTTTTGACCACCATACAAACAACAAAACAAGAAGTACCCTTATGAAAAAACCTTAAGAAATTCTAATCATGAAAGTCGGTGAGAATCTCACTGGATTCTAACTAAGATTCTAGTGAGAATCTAACTAATTATGATGCCATTCAAATTTGTGAGAAAAAATCGCACTCTAGTGATAAAACTGTTATTTGCAGTGAGAATTCAGTGGGAATCTTAAGTAATTTGCATAGCATTGCATTCCCATTAAGTGAGAATTTGTGTTACTCAAAATCTCACCGAGTGAAAATCTCTGGGTGAGAATTTAGAACTTAAAATATTTTTGTGTGCATTATGTGTATAGCCATTGACTGAATACGGTAATTCAAAGCTTTATTGGAAACCAAAAAGCTGCTCATTTTGGTGAGTTTATTTTGAAATTTGAATAAGGGTACAATTTAATTAGGGTTACAAGTTGTGAAATACAGCAGACTTAAACTAACAATTTTAATGCTTTAGGTGAATCAGCAAAAATACCAAAAACTCAGCTGTCAACACAGAATAAAGACACCACTCTAATTAATACTGGCGCTTCACACACTCTACCAGATGTATGAAATGCAGTAACCTTAACCCTACAGCACCTAGCTTAAAAGTAGGTCACGACCCCTGAATAGCCTGACTTAATTTGAGGCAGGTCATGAGTGAAACACAAGCTTTCAGTTAAACAGCTGCAGCATGTTTATTTACAAATAAAACATACAATATATACATTTTTAGAAAGGACAGAAACCAGGGATTCTCATGAAGTTCAAATTATTAAAATATGATAAAAATATGCAGAGTTATGAGTTTCTTAACTTTCAGAAAATTATCTGGTCAGCAAAAATAATAAACAAGACTTGAAATCAACAATTATAACATGAGAAGTCTTGAACTTTTTTTCGAAGATAATACCAGTTTTCTCAGCTAAAATACATAGTATGCAACTCCTTAAATTTTGAAAATGATTTGTTTGTTAGTTTCCAAGATATGCTAAAAAGAATATGATCACTTCCAACTCCTCAGTCATTAATATCAGCTATGTCAAACACAAATGTATAGAAGTAGACATTTCTTAAAACGTTACACCATTTCAAAGACTTGTAAACTCACTATGGCTGCTTTTTTCTAAGCTTAGGAGTGTGCTGACGTTCAGGATCATTAAAAGAGTAATTGTCCATGTAATGATAGCGTCCAAAGCAGGGAAACGGACACATTCTCACCGCACACACAGAACACGTGTATGCAGTGTCTACACGCTGCTGGTGCACAACACATGGAGACCGCTTCTTATTCAGCTGGGGTGCATGATCGAGGTTGCGATTTGTACGGGTGCAGTGAGGTAGAACAGAAGGACGGCCTAAGGTTTTACCGGAAGCTGAGTCTCCGATTAACTCAATTGCAAGTTCGCGAGTAAAGTCCTTCATTTTCAACGTTTTACCTTTCAGCATTCCACACAGTATGAAGGCATTCACTCTTGAAACATCCAACAAAAACCAGAATAGTTTTAAATACCAAACAACCCCTCGCATGAGGCGCTTATGTGAGTTGATGCGTTGATCCGATAAATCAACTCCACCCATGTAAGTGTTATACATCGCTATGGCGACTGGTCGCGACACGTTAATTTTCTCCCACTTCCCATTCACTTTTGCTGAGCGTTGAACGGTATCGTTAGTCTCGGGGTAAGGTATGGTACTTAATACGTTCACAGTTTTGTTGTCCTTCCACGTAACTGCTGTAATAGCATTCTTATATCTATATAACGAGCCGCCGCGGGGTAGTTCCTTCACAGCTGCTGATTTCGCATTTACAGTTCCTGGCAGTCCTTTGCGATTGGCACGAACAGTCCCGCAAGCCAGTGTGCCACGATTCAACAACTCCTCAAATGTTGGGATACTAGTATAGTAGTTGTCCATATATAAATGGTGGCCTAAATTCATAAACGGTTCCGTAACTCGCATCACAACATCATGTGTCGGACCGTTGGCCGTTGACTCGCGTTCTTTACCTGTGTAGACCTGTGCATTCAAAATGTAACCAGAACACGACTCTGAAACCATGAAAACTTTTAGTCCCCACCGAATGGGCTTGTCCTTCATGAATTGCTTGAATCCAAAACGTGATTTGCAAGCAATCATGGATTCATCCAGCGCAATCTCACGTTGAGGAGTATAGACAGATTTGCAACGTTCAATAACAACATCCCACACCGGTCGAACTTTATAGAGCTTATCATACAGAGGGTTTTGCTTGTCTGTGACTGCAGTGGTGTTGTCGACGAAGTGGATGTAGCGTAAGATAGCCAGGAAGCGGTCTCTTGACATGGATTTGCGAAATCCCGGAGTTTCTACCATCCAGTGTGTACTCCAATAGTCGCGAATATTTCCCTTGCAGATTAGACCCATGCAGAACAGTAAACCAAACCAAGTGAATAATTCCTTTACTGTTACATCATGCCATTTCATTTTGTGTTTCTCGGGTGCACTCTGTCTTTCCTGATTGGCATATAAGTTTGTCTGATCAACGATCAACTTAATTAGAGGGTCAGGAAAAAACAGTCTGAAGAGCCCACCGGGTGTTGCCGAGGTGAGTGCTTCCTGTCCACCTAGATGATCAATGACATGTTGCTTCAAACCAGGTGTACTTTTAAATCTCACGTTGGCATCGTTTCGTGAATTCACAGACGCACTCCAACCACCACTTTCAGGTTCTTGTGGCCCAAGAGCATCCAGGAAATCAGCAGGCACAGCGATCTCAGGGGCATCCTCTAAACTGTCGGGGTCAACCTCCAAACTCATTTCAGTGTCACTGTCTGATCGCCTGGCATACTGAGCGAGAGGAATATCCTCATCAGAGTCAGAATCACTATCTAATTCACTCTCATAGTCACTGTTTTCCAGTAAATCTAAAACAGTATCCACTTTGACTTTCCTCTCTCTTACTCCCGCCATCTTATAACTAAAATATCAACACTTCTCTCAAAAAATTCCGACAAATTCAACAACACGCCACTTCCAACAAAGAAAAACACTGATTGTATACGTCATCAATCTATGTGTACACATGTGTGAGAAATATTTATTTTTAGCTGTCACAAGGTGGCAGAAACTGTCTGGGAACTTTGACACTCATATATGCGTTTACCGGCACTTGGGGTGATTGAAGCTTTCACTCAAATATGCGTGTACCGGCGCTATAGGGTTAAGCTTATTAATTAAAACACATATACCGTCCAGGATGTCCTCCGGTTAACGTGCAGGCAAAGTCTGCTCAAACATTTCACAATATTTGTGAGAAACACGTCAACAATCTTCAAGCTATTTCTCTACTTCATATCAACGCTTCATTCTTGGCACTATTTTAGTTTGAATTCAGAGACCTAGTTCAACTGAAATTTCCACAGGAACAGCCAATGAGCGTGTTGGTTTATCTTAAATTCTCACTCCAGTTTTAAACCTAGTGCAAGTGAAGGTTCATTGAATTGCAAAAAGAACTGCTCTAGTCATATTTCAAAAGAATTATTCTTGCTACAAACATTTTAGTCCCAACAAGCAGACAACCCAAAGGAGAAATCATGCACAATATGTCTTAGACTGCATACACATGACTCCTTCACTTCAAAATAGCTATGATGATCCTTTCAATATGAAGAAACATCGCTGAAAACAAAAACAAGAATGCTTGATTTTTCTATGAGTGACACACCCTCACGATTCTCTTCCTGAGGATTCTCTTCCATGGGACCCTTTTCCTGAGGAACTTCTTGCCGAAGACCCTCTTCCTCATGATCCTCGTTCTCGGACAATTCAAACCCTAAATCAAAGTTGCCTACCTCCACTTCGTCCATGGGCAGCTCCCCTTGAGATCTGAATAGTAATGTAAAAATGTTAATCAGAATATTGAAGAAACATTAAATTAGAAATTATGAAATTAATTTACTAGAAGTTACATATATAGTTATAGTTCAGTCAATATAAAGGATTAATCGGGTGGACTTTCAGGTTAAATAGGACCCTTAAAATATCCAAACTGTGTTAAATTTGGAACAAAGTTTAGATACTGGCTTTCACCAGGTACAGTAAATACCGGGGGTGATTCAGAATTTTCTGCGCAGTGCCAAGTTATGATTTGTATCCAACTTGGTCCATGGTTTCAACTCTTGACATATTAAATTAAACGAGATTAACTACTGTGTAAGATTTATATCGAGTCATAATCTTATGAAGGCAGGCCTGGTCAAGGATCCATATTGTGGCATGCTCATACAAAAAGTCAGTAGAACTGACAAATTTATGCGAAATGTTGGTCACTATTATCTATCACCAATAGTATACTGTTTACCCCGAGTATGTATCAGATGACAGTAAAAATACCATATTCTTTGTTTATTGTATTGAGAGGTACAAACTGTTTATACATCAATTGAAATGCATGTTTACCTCATCTGCCACTTCACGTCTTAGTGACCTCGAGCTCTCTGTGGACAGCCCGAAGCCCTCGCAGATGGCAATCAAACGGTTTTGTTGAGGCTTCTTTAACACCTTTAATTCGTCCATTTCATCTACATAAAAAATGGAGTAATTAACCTTTCAGTGGCAGTGGATGTGAACTATAATTAAACGGAGACCATACTGAATTTGTATGTCATACACTTTCAATAAATTTTGAATTGATAAGATGAATCTAACGATTAAAAAGGTTTCCTAACTCGCTACAAAACCAATCAGACATGTGGAATTGGCAAACCAGACCAGCCACTGGTGCAAAGAACAATAAAGGGTTACTGTGTCTGAAATAAATACTAAATAAATAGTAACAGAGAATAGCGAAGTATTCCTTCACTTTTAAACCTTGTGCAAGTGAAGGTTCATTGAATTAAAAAAGAACTGCTCTATCAGTCATATTTCAAAGTAATTCTTCTTACTTAAAACTTGGTAATTATAAGAAGCAGACCACCCAAAAGAGATATCATGCACAATATGCGTTAGACTGCATACACGTGACTCCTTCACTTTAAAATAGTTATGTTGACCCTTTTAATAGGAAGCAACGTCACTGAAAACAAAAACAAGAATACTTAAATTTTTCTCTGAGTGACACACCCTCACAATTCTCTTCCTGAGGATTCTCTTCTTGAGGAACCTTTTCCTGAGGAGCCTCTTGCTGAAGATCCTCTTCCTCGGGATCCTCGTTCTCTGACAGGTGAAATCCTAAATCAAAGTTGCCCACCTCTACTTCACCCATGAGCAACTCTCCTTGAGACTTGAAAAGTATTGTAAGAAATTATTAATCAGCAATATCGAAGAAACAATATTACCAATTATGAATTTACATCAAGTGGATCTTATTGAACTTCAGGCAATTTTGGCGCCACAGGTCCCAGTAGATGTGATCCCACTCGAAGGGGAAAGAAGACTGGAATTTCTTGAAATGTGTATCATAAAACAAGACTGCAGAAAGGCCATTGTGTGTTGCAGTCATGGACTACGGTCGAATATTTTGGGAGCTCAGGGGCATCCTGTGGAAACTTCTGGACCAGGATGGACTGGAAAATATTGAAGGCCTGGGTCCACTGAAGGGTGGATGAGATGGCCTTTGGAAAAGACGGGAGTGTTACTGGTGAAGGAGATGGAGACAGGGAGTGGAGGAGACGGATGGCTCACCTGAAAGGAGAGAATTCATTGAACTCGTTGTTGAGGATGCGTTGACGAGTTTTGGAGTCTACATGAAACCCCAGAGGCAACGACACATACAAATTATTTGAAGAAGGGTCAATACCCGAAAAAGACGGAGTTGTAGTCGCATCGGAGGCTGAAGATGGGGCGGTGAACATCGGCTGGGATGGGTAGACCGGAGGTGACGGGTCCAGCAGCTGGCTAACGGTGGGCGGCGGAGCAGAAGAATCTGCATCGTAGAGTCGTTTCAATTCTGCGGCCAGCTTGGCATAGTCAATGACGGGCGGCAATGGCTGGATTTTGGATGTTGTTGGTTGCGCTGGTGGAGGACGCGCGAAAAGAGTTGAAGACTTGCGGTGGATGCCCTGGTGGCTTTCTTGGGTGCCATGCTGGAAAAGGAAAAACATACTGAGTAGACCACCGGGGGAAAAACCCAGAGTGGCGACCCCGGGGCGGGGACAACCACCAAGGGGAAACAAGTAAAAAATGGGAAATACAGGGGATATAATCATCCTGAGAGGGAAGACAGAACTTCGTCGTGGAAACACCGCCGAAAGTAGTGGTTAGAACAGGGTATTGTAAGGCCCCCTGCAGGCAAACCGCCGAAATAGCATTGAGTGAGCGAGTTATTATAAAATATAAGAAACAAGAGGTACAATCCTTTGGAGGGATAGAGGGTTAACTAGGGGGCTAGGTAAGCCAGAAAAAGCAGAAAAACCTCCAAGTAACCGCCAAATTAATGTATAGTTGGCAGGGATTAAGCCCTGAGGGCAAACCGCCGAAAGTGAAAGAATTGTAGAGGAAGTTAGCATGGGGATATAATTCATGAGGAGAAAAGAACCTCGTTGAGAAAATACTGCCGAAAGGAAAGATTATGACGTGGCATTATAAGGCCCCCTGTAGGCAAACCGCCGAAAATCAATATTTAGAACGAGATGTAAGGTAGGAGTCCAGGATATAAAACGATGCAAAAAGGTACAAGGAATAACTGGAAGGAAAGGGAGGGGGGAAGAGAAGGGGGGTTGGGCAGGACTAGAGGGTGAGAAGGCCCAGTTCGCGAAGGTGGTGACCAATGACCACGCGAATGCTGAAGGCGTGTTCATGAAGACCTGAGCGGTTAAAAAGGACCCCGTCCGGGCGGTAGAGGTGGTTGGGGTTAGCCCAGAAACCTCCCTTTGAGTCCAAAAATAAATGTGGGGCTCGTGGGACAGGAGGGATTTAAGGGATGAGTTGAAGGCTGGAAGGCGAGAACGAAAGCGCCTCCCGGCGTTTAATCGGTGAAACGCCTGTCCAACTGGGACACGGCGTACGTTGTAGGCAATTAACAAAAAACGGGTGAAAGAAACTAGGTGCGCGGCCAAGGCATGGGGTTCGATGGAGGTGGAGTGGAGGTCATTCCCTCCGATCTGGAGAAAAACGAGGTCGGGAGGCAAAATAATGACGATAAATGCATTTAACAAGTTAAATTTAATTTATTGTGTGCCAAAGTAAATGTTAGTGCACTGCTATCGCTTTGATGTGTATGTGGTATTTCTAGCAGGGAGCATCAAGCATTCCAACTCTCCCCCGCTGTACAAGGAGTTGACGAATGACAAAATGCAAATTTTACACTTGTTCCCAAAGCAGTCACATGATCGTCATGAAGGTCACTTGATCTTCTTTGCCTTCTGACACAACTGTCTTCGCTGGGCATCAACTAGGCCTTGAAAATTTCTATTGCTTGCCCGACAGTTTCATCTGTACAATCCTCTGCGAGCAGCAATTTCCCTTTTCAGTTTTTCACATTTCTGAAATAGCGAGAATGAAGTCGAATCTGTCACTAGACGATAGAGAGATGGAATGTCTATAAAACTCACCAAACAGTATGAAACGGGCAATATTCTAAGGTGGACTCGTTGAAATGCGTCTTCAGACCTTTACATCTCGTGAAAGTGTAGCAGAATATAAACTGGTATAACAACCATATTTTTAATGTTTGTTATTTTAGCTGATCTAACAAATATTTGACTAGAGGATTTCTTTAATTTGTGTGCTACAGGGAAACTGATTTTGAGTATCATACACATATATTGCATGTTTATGTAAGAAATTACAATTCGTGCATCACCAATCCATGTTAATAATATTTATTCATATACATCAGGATCTACTACATTGACTCACTCTTCAATGAAAGAGTCTTTGTAACAAGTTGCATCAGGCAACACCCACTGTAATGATGTTGTTCAGGTGTGGCATCATTCACCCTGACCTACTTCATGTTACTATCTTAAATTAGGTAATCTGATAAATTTCTCTTTCTACATGGTTTCTGACTCTGGCTATCTGCTTACTTGTCTTCACTTATCTGTGTGGTAACTGGCTCTCTGCGTAAATACAGGCATACAGATAACAGTAAATACAGGCATACAGATAACAGTAAATACAGGCATACAGATAACAGTAAATACAGGCATACAGATAACAGTATCTTGATGCTACTTCTTCAGAACTTAAATTCTCTTATCAGCTAGAATGGCGTCTCCTGATGCAAGAGATCAAAAACTCCAGACAGCTTGGTAACATCTTTTTTGGACTTGCCTAAGCCTCTGTATTCAAAGTACAAAGAGTCACATTATGTGATAGCAACAAAGTATTTAACAGTATTGCATTGCTTGTAGTTGCTCAACGTTGAACCTGAGCAGTCAAATTTCATATGGTCAATTATAACCCTGCCATGCTTGATTGAATGACGTAGACGGAGTCCTTATCACATCCTCTTTTTATGGCCATTGTAGCAAAAAATTTAAATTGCTTGCCCCCACTCATATTGTTATATTGATGATATGAGATACTGTTGAAACCGCAATGTTAAAACAAGACAGAAAATAGTTGCCGTAATTTTCCACTTATTTTTCACTTGATTAAACTTTCCTACCCTTTGTTTTGTGGAAATAATGACAAAATATAATTTCACTTGCTTTCCATATTGTGTGGTAATTAGAATCATGTCAAAGTGCCACAATAGTCTAACGAAAACCCTTTGTTCAATGGTTATTCAAACTTACTTATTGTATTGGACCTGACCAAAAAACAAAAAAAAATACCGCGGTACAATAATGCACATATCGAAGTGCCCTCCAGTTGATCCTCTCTAACATTTCATTTTTGTTAATACAAAAGTGCCAAACTAGAGGACAGAAGTTAAAAGTGTAGCCAATACAATAAACTGTTCTATTTTACTTGGGTTGGCTCCACTGTTTGAACTTCCTCTATTGTGGCACTTTGTAGCAACATTAATGCAACAAAGTTAGAAAAGATCAGTCAGAGGGCACTTCATATGTGGGTCAGCATGTTCCTTGTCATATGTTTTTCAATCAAGTCCCTGAACACTGAACTTGTTTATCTGAAATCTATACAGTGTTGTTTCTGATTGCAACAGCCTACCTAAAATTGTTACATCCAGTAATTTCAGTGCCTTTTAATGAAAATTTCCATTTATTAGACACCATTAACAATGTGATGTCTCAAAAGAAAAATGCAGGTATGTTTAGTTATAGACTACATTACAATTTGTTAACGGCCATCCCTTGTGGTATAAAACGTCATCTAATCTATCTGCATTTGCAATAATTGGATATTTATGTTTGAGCTTCCATTATTCGAAATCGTTTTTATGCAGTATTCTTAGCTTGGACCATTTGAACTTAACTCTTTCAACCAGAATGTTGATTCTGGAATTGATGTATCAATTTAATGGAAAAAATCTGAAATTAAGCACATGAAACACTCCACATAGCTCCAGTTAATAAACAAAGTCTTGTAAAATCATGCTCGCACCCAGGGGGCAAAAGGGTCTGTCTCAGAGAAACAAAAGCTCCAGAAAAAGTAGAAAACGAGACAAAAGTCCACTAAAAAGACAGGAGCAACCAAAATTCGGGGGATGCACAATTAATACCTCTGAACAAACTTCATGAATCTTGGTAAAAGGTCCTCATTCTCACAAATTTCCCCAATTTTTGAGGCTGGGTGCGTGCATGAAAATGGAAAGTGATTAACAAAGCAATACCATTTACCTCTTGTCATTTGTCTTATGGTGACTGTTTCGATTTACCACTAAACTGTTTATGGATTATTTGCAGAGGGAGTGAAATTGTGCCAACAGGGGAGGTGCAGGTGGAATTAACAGAGCTTAGGGCGAGTGCAGATGACTAGCATCAAGCAGAGCTGTTGTCCTGAAGTAAACTGTGGCACAGTTCATAGCTCAATGCAATTTACCCGTACACAGCGAGCAAAATGCTAACCCAGACATTCGTTACTTTCTAGTAAACAGCGTAAATGTAGTACCCACACTTAAAATGAGGTACTTCAAGATTTTTTTTTTTTGTTTTCAGATGATGCATGAATTAATTTTCATTGGCTATCTAAGCACTTAGTACATCTTGCCCACATGAGGGCCACCATGGAAAGCAGTGTGAACTGATGGGGCTATCCTCATTGTAAATATTATGTTAATAAATAAATAATAAACATGCTGTGGGGATTGATGTTAATCAGTAAACAGAACTCCAACCAGTGAGACATTCGCCTCAGTGCCTCCTGAGATAAAATCCTCCAAAGTTCATGCTATGAGCTCAGCTGATATTCATTCAATTTGCATAGCTCTTTCTTTGCACTCGCCCTTACTTCCTGAAAAAAATAATCTAGCTCCGACAGTGAAATGACTTAGACCAGTGTCTTGCCGTTTTACGGGATCAATCCTGTCTCCATAATGTTTCACCATGTTTGACCTTAAGCTCATGATCTTCCTAGCTTTCAATTACACACCCCTGGTGGCATATTATGGGCCCATGTATTTACATATATATGGACGCATTATGCCTTAATCTCCATCCATCAGGTATCTGATTCTGGCATTTCTGCTGTGTTTCCAAAGCCAGTGAATTGGATGATGTTTGTGACATTTTCGGGACATGTTCTTATCATGGATCGTATTACACAAGCAAATTTTTGGCTCAAGTTGTGACACCTAGTGACAGTTTTATTTTTTACTTTAGCCTTTATATCTGCAGTGGACCGTTGGCCTCCACCTTCAAGTAAATTTGGGCTGTGGTAAAATCTCACCATTTAAGACACAATATGGCAGATTGGTGAATGTCTTTGGAAATGATTTACAGTACCAGAATGGTGCCTTTATGAGATTTCAATCTATCTGTAACAGAATGTTCCAGTTGGTCCCGGAGCAAAGCAATGTAAAGTGGTTTCAACTGGCATGTTTGATTCTGGGTAGTGTTTGATCTTCACAGATAACTGGAAAAGACTGTGAGAATTGATCCAACTCAGTGTTTTCTTGTGGTCTTTTCTGGCCGTCTGGACATTAGGAAATTATGTTTTAGCCGTTTTTAGTTTTTGGTATTTTAAAATTTGTGAAATACGGTACATTCATGTTTGTAAGCTCTTCAACAAATACATGTATAAATGCTGAAAATGCAGTATGGAACATCCATGTTTGACTGTAATCTGAATAATACTTAAATAAATACATGTATACCCCCACAATGTGCTTTTGTTCATAGTGTTTTCAGCTTTGATGAAGTTGTACGTCAAGGCTCAAATGTGACTTTAACAACCATGTGAATCACTGTCAGCATTGTTTGTAATTTTATAAAATGCTGTATCTCAATGTTTGTATGTAGCTGCAGTTGATGCATGACACGTTATTACTTGGTGAAATGAAATTTCTCCAAGTCTTGGTTTGTCATCAAATTCGTTTGTTCGTTAATTCATATGCTGCGTGTTGCATTCATATCTCAAGTTGTCGGGGTTGTTCTTGGTTTCGTGAACATAACCGCTAAATTTCTATTCAATTTCTTCAAGTGTCGCTCCTCAGCGCTTTCATCTTATTTAACGGCAGCTATAGTGATGGTCTCAACATAATAAAAAGTCTATGCCACTCAAAATTGAGTGAGAGGTTCTGGCCTCAAAATGTGTTCAGAACTACGTACATTTTTAGACCGGCAGTCCAGAGCACTTAGCATAGATGAACGAGGTACCAACATCTGACCACGGGAGCATTTAAAGTCCACCTCAGTATGTACAGAAATAGACGTCTGTCGTTGTCTGCACTCTGGGTGTGACCCCTGGGGGCCTTGCAAAGAGCCCAAAAAATGAGCTAGACTAGATATTCGAGGTACCAACCAAAACTGATTTAAAACGAACAATAGTACCGCACTGAACACCAAATGACCCATGACAGACAAATTGCACTCTGGAATGGGTCCGGCAGAAACCAAAAAGGACCCCCCAAAATGAGCTAGCGCATACATTCGAGGTACCACACAAAATCAATTCCATATGATTCAATACATGTCACAGATCACTAAATGCTCTATGACAGACAAATTACACTCTGGATTGTGCCCGGCAGACACCCCCAAAAATCTCAACCACGGTATGTCATCAAAATTTGATCTAGACTAGATTTTCGAGGTACCGGCAAAAACTGATTTTAAACGAACAATAGTACCGCACTGAACTCCAAATGACCCATGACAGACAAATTGCACACTGGAATCGGTCCAGCAGAAACCAAAAAAGAACCCCCCCCCCCAAAAAAATGAGCTTGTACATACATTTGAGGTACCACACAAAACCAATTCCATGAGGTTCAATACATGTCACAGGTCACTAAATGCCCTATGACAGACAAAATATACTCTGGGTTGTGCCTGGAAGAAACCCTCAAAAATCTCAACCACAATATATGCTATCAAAACTTTGAGGTACATTAGATACCCGAGGTACCGGCTCAAACTGACTTAAAACCAATAATCCACCAGATGACCATGACAGACAACAAATTGTGTTCTGGAAGGCGTTCGCCAGAAACTCAATTACACCGTAAAAGAAGCTAAGTCATCATTCGGGGTACTACAATAAACAATTCCATGTGATTCAAATAGATGTTACTGGTTACCAAATACAGTATGACAGTTAAAACCCAGTGTGGGTTGTGCTCGCCAGCCCCAGAAATCTCAACTACCGGTCAGTAATTTTGAATAAAATGTATGACATGTTAGATAATGAGCTTATACTTTTGCGTCTACTGAGCTCTCACACTCGATGTCAAATGGATGATGGCAGAGAGTAAGCATTTTGGAAAGTACCTGATAACAGTAAAACTTTGGGATACCAGGAACTGTCTAAAACCAACCCACTTAGTGAAGTTTAAGAACGCAGAATGTGTAAAATATAGAGCGCTATCAAAACTGCCAGCAGAAAGGATACGTCAGCGACAACACATGGCCCCTAAATTTGCGCTAGATCGAGAAACCATGAAAATTATTTCCAACGAGCCCTTTCATCTCATTGACTACTAAACAATACGTTGAAAGAAAAGTAACAGACGTGTTTTTAAAAACCTTCTTTAATCAAAATAAACTACATGAAAGAGAGCAACACTTTCAAACAGCACAGTAACAGATAGTCAAAATCACTGTATCAAGCTACATACTATATGTTTACAGTGGCGGATCTAGGATATCACAAGGGGGGGCCCCAACATCTTGTCCGGCTGTAAGCATTTGCGCAAACTGAACCATGATTGTA
>NMRA01000006.1:2045753-2067828 GCA_002633005.1 Phoronis australis | reverse complement strand
CTTTTTTGGTTTCTGCTGGACCCATTCTATAGTGCAGTTTGTCTGTCATGGGTCATTCAATGAGTGGGGTGTTCGTTTTAAATCAGTTTTGGCCGATACCTCGAAAATCTAGTCTAGATCAAATTTTGATGGCATACCGTGGTTGAGATTTTTGGGGGTTTCTGCCGGGCACAATCCAGAGTCGTAATTTGTCTGTCATAGGGGTTTTAGTGATCTGTGACATGTATTGAATCATATGGAATTTGTTTTTTGTGGTACCTCGAATGTACTATGTGCTAGCTTTTTCAGTTTGGGGGGTCCTTTTTTGGTTATGCCGGACCCATTCCAGAGTGCAATTTGTCTGTCATGGGTCATTTGGTGTTCAGTGCGGTACTATTGTTCGTTTTAAATCAGTTTTGGCCGGTACGGCCTCGAAACTCTAGTCTAGCTCAATTTTTCATACCGTGGTTGCTTGGAGATTTTTGGGGGTTTCTGCCGGGCACAATCCAGATCAGTGTAATTTGTCTGGCATAGAGCATTTAGTGATCTGCATTTGCAAAACTGTCTTATTGATTTTAAAAATCCAGTGAATTTTAATTTACATATGCTCCGCAAAAGCTTCGCTTTACGAATTTTCCCGGCGACTCGATTTTTCCGTCCGGCGCCGAAATACATGTATAGGCCTGTAATGATAAACTTTTCAAGTGTGTTTAGATGACCTACATGTATGCAGCAAAAACAGAAACCTTAACAACAATGTCCTGGCCAGGGCCCTCAAAAAGTAAACCATGCACTGATACAGAGTTGTCAAATGTTCTCTTCAGTTGAATTTTCTCTCTTACGTGACTCGTGACGTGTTCCGTATTCACTCATAGTCTTTCTTTTCTCTACTGTCACCCCGGCCCGATGCCTATGTCGGTTGCCATGGCTTAACCCTAAAGGGTGAAAAATTTTTGGGGGGCATGACCCCCCCCGCTTCCTACGGCCCTGCGTCGAATCAGTGAAGACCCCCTTCCAACTCCCGTGTTCAAGTTCGTGGCTGTGAGTGCGAGCCTAAATGTTACGTGATATCTACCCACTGACCCACGTGTGATGACAATCAGCGCATGCGTATTGTGACGAAAACAAACATGGCAGCCGAAGTAAAGGATTTGCGTTATAAAATCCGAAAAGAACACAGTCTCAGATTGTCTTTCGATCACGATACCGGAGCAACAAAGAAATCTAGTTATGGAACAATGTATTCTGACAGACTCGAAGAATTCGATAGTGACGAAATGGTTAGGCAAAAGGAAGAAGTCGACAAAATAAAAGCCGGCATCAAGCAAGTTCATGAACTGTTCAGTGTCGGTGACTGTGAACTGATAGAGAAAAAAATTGACGATGTTGTTGACGCGGCAGGCCGTGGCAAATATAAGGAACACACCGTTGATGTTGCTCCTCTGAGGTGTAAATACTTCTTTGGTGAAGGCTACACGTACGGGTCTCAACTCGAGAAGAAAGGTCCAGGAATGGAACGCCTTTACAAAAAAGGAGATGTCGATCCCATTCCGAGGTGGATTAAAAAATATGTCATTAAACGACTGGTCAATGCAAAGCTCGTTCCTGAAGGATTCGTTAACAGCGCTGTGATAAATGACTACTTGCCTGGTGGCTGCATAGTATCTCATATTGATCCGCCCCATATCTTTGAACGGCCGATCATTTCTGTGTCGTTCATCAGTGACAGTGCCTTGAGTTTTGGCTGCAAATTTTCCTTTAGGCCTATCCGTGTCTCAGATCCAACCTTTTGTCTACCTGTTGAAAGAGGCTGTGTCACCATGATCAGGTGATTAAATTTAATAAGTTCGACTCTAGTTGAATACAGCAATCCCACTTTCAATTTTGGTGCAACAATGTATTAAATACAGCTTTGTGAGATGTTGGTAAAAATGGCCTATATAAAAAATGTGACTAAAAATTGATGTCATTAAAAAGGCCATTCTTCCTTGAATAAGCTAAATTAGTAAACAGGGCTAAAAAGATTCCCATTCTATCGTTATTCTGCTGCTAAATTTGTGGAGTGATGTGTTAAGATGGGTAATCTGAAATAGAGTGCCACCTATTGGCGATTTCTTTTTTCACTGATTCTTCAATCAAGTGTTCTTCCAAAGTGTTGCGTGCATGTCACGACAAATTATCGAAATTGATTTCTCGTTGCTATAAGTATTTAGCATTTTACCAGCAATCTGAATTTCTGAGCAAATTTTCCTTCGGTGAAACTGTCACAGACTCCTAAAAGATGTCGCTTAAAGGAGCAAAGGGGATATGTGCATGTCACGAGCATACTGTTTTGAAGTTGACAACAGACCTTTCTTTGTTTCGTAAGCCAGAAAATTATGCGAGAACCTTTATTACTGTAGTTTGTTTTTCACTTAAACCACTTTAATCACCAAGATGAGGGTTGGTTGACTTCCAAATTTTACACGTACACCCACCAGTCGTTAGCTCTGCTTGTTGGTATCAGTTTCACTACGAGATGGCTAGAAAAACCACCCAGGCAGTGTGAAATTTTGAGGTTCATGTGAAATTAATACACAACTATTCATACCTGTATTTTCATATTTAGTCTTCACGCAACTAGGTTGTTGGCTATCCCACTTTGAACCATGATAGTGTCATCAATTTTTAACGTAGATTTGCAATTTTAGCGTGTTCAGTAGATATGTAGAAATTGTCTATGGATTGGTTCCGTTTTACCTTTTATTCGTTCTTTAACTATTAGACTTGGAAGTTACGTAGATTTTTTGCCTATTCATCCACATACGCAAGCTTGCTGTGACTTCAACAAAATTAATGTGGCATCTGCTGTTGATTTGCAGGGATAAGAAATGCTCCATCACGATATCAGATGCTGCATAGGCTGAAAATGTGAGGAAATCACATGTCACTTAATGCTGTAATGTTAAACCCATTTTATCCATTTCACCCGAGAATAAGAAAATTTTCTCTTATGAGAAATGGACTGCTTTTTAGGAAAGATTTATCTAAAGCCTGAGTAATACGCTCCATTTCCTACCCCTGTAAGTCAGTTGAGAATAGCTAGTAGATGTCAGGCTCAATTTTGATGACATCACTGTGTGTATGCCTTGATTTTAACTTTTGGTTCCGGGCACTTGTCTATTATCAATGTTATTGAATTTTTCTTCACGACACTCACTTTCTCACATTAGAAGGTGTTTTCTGGGCTGGTTATGGACAGTACTGCGGTTGCTTGGGAGCAGGTCATTAAGACGACTTGACACATCAAGTCTTTTCAACGACTCGAGATTTTGATATTAGGTTTTGGACATTTGTCCTGAAGTGTCAAATTTCTGACGGGACACTTTTAAAATCCGACAGACAAACTTCGTCATTGGAGTGTGGTGATAAAACTTTGGCTTTAATCGATTGGCAATTGAGAAAATGAACCACTTCTGAACAGAGTGATTCTTTGCCTTGAATAGTCAAGTTCGCGACACACATGAGGGACAAAGGGAGGTAATTCTGTCTACACTACTCCCAGGAATTAATCCCTAAACTGAAGTAAAATCAGTAGTACATTTTGAAAATAAATCTGACCCAGTCCGGTGGTTGGCGCTTAATGAAGTCTGCAACTGCCAAAAGCTTTATGTTAATTGTACAACTGATAACATTTGGTGGTGGGTCATGCAACCTACCTAATTGACCAGCTGCATTGCTTCCGCTCAATCAAATGGGTTGCTGTGTCATGCCAGCTCACTGAGCCTGACTTCGAGCGATAAGCTGTCAATTTCCCAAACTCAGAAAACTCATCTAATTTAAGTAGACAACAAATTGAAACCTAGGCTGAGTTACGTTGACACAAGAACCTCGATAAGTAAGCTTCACCTGTAATATATGGCAGTATCCAACAGAGTCTTGTGTAATCTTGCATTTTCCTTGAGTTTCTTGAGTGTACGAAACGCACACCTGGTGCAACAGTGGATGAAATCGTTTTTGTCCACAGTGTCTTCACATCAGTGGAGAAGTAATTAGAGTTGGACGCTGTTTTTATTGTACAATGAAAAAACGGCATAGCAGTTTTTGATTGTAAAATTCTCAATTGCATGTTATTTTCGACCTAAAGTATTTATTTTTCTTGTAGTGGGTATGCTGCAGACGAAATTACGCACTGTATCAGACCTCAGGATGTGGTGAAACGAAGAGCTGTCATTATCTTAAGGAGGTATTTAAATTTACCTTGTTTTAACATGGCTATCTTGAATACCCACTGAATACATTTGGAGACATATTTCAAGATTTTTGCTCGCCATTGACTAATATTTTATCTGCTTTAATTGGAATGCGTTCATGTCGGAGGTTTGTCTCGTACAAGGTTTATTACGATGCTAGCTACTATACAGAATGTGCACGAGGTAAAGCATAATTCGATGCTCTATAACTTTTATGAAGAAAATGAGAAAAGAAAATTCCACTTGTTTGCCTTTTTGTATCCTAAATTCATTTACAACGACAACGACTGTTTCTGGTTGATTGTTTGTGCAATGTCTGCCTTATGTCTCGTTATAATTCATTGTCTCACATTGTATTCAGCGCAAATCGTTTTCATTCAGGGTTCGTGACGATGCTCCACGTCTAGGCGATTGCCCTAATCCCCAATCACTCACTATCACTGCTTCCTCAAAGCGGCCACATGATGCTGACTCTGATCTCAGCTCGGATGATGACGGAGATCACCACTGTAGGACCTCCCGCATTGTTAAACTACCGAAAATAGAAAATGAGAATTCAGACAAAAATAGCGATTCTGAACGTAAAGATACCCACAGGTTGCTGACGAAGTCGTCAAACAGGAAAGTTGTAGTAAAGCGCAAGTAACGTCTTCCTTAGTTGTGGACTCTTTTAGCGAGTGTTTACAACATTGCCAGTTCTTGTTTTAAGTTGACTTTTCCATGTTCTTGGTGGATACGTTGGATTTATGTAAAACAGGAATACCTATGGGGAATCGCATATGTCCTCTTGTGTGCTCTTCATTTCTTCACCAGCCAACAGACTGAACGCTCACATCTCTGAATATGCACCAGTACAACTTTTTTGTGCGCAGTTATTGTGGATGTTAACGTCAGGCGAGAATCTAGATAGTAGGTCATTTTTAATTGAAAAGCGATAATCAGCGACCATGTATTCATTCAGAGTTGCTACAAAGGCTACAACTTGAACCCGGTTACTTGTCGTATCTTGTCGTTTCCTTTGTTTTGCCTCTGATTGCAGGGCTTGGAATTTTCCTCTTTTAAGAGGATTTCCTATTTTTTGGTTTGGATTTCCTTGTATTTGATTTCTAGTTTCCTCTTTTTGTCTCCTTTTTATCTTATTTTGACTTTATTCATGCAAAAACGTTTATTTCAGTTAAATTTTGCTATGCAAACTTATTTCTATCTCATAAGCCAGTTATTTATGGAGTAATAAATTATCTGAAGAATTTTCTTCTTATTTTGCCATTAGTCATTCCAAGCCCTGTGATTAGCACCGTGTCTGATACAGCCATCTGTGCAGGTGAAGTAATTTGCTTCTGATGTCATTTTTTTAATGCACAAAAGTTATCAAAGTTGCATTTCAACCCTGTTTAGCTGTCGATGTTGAATTCTTGTCGGAAACACTTTGGTGTTTAAAAACATTGCCATGCTTATCCGATCTTGAATAGTTGCCAAACAAGCGTCATTGAGTTGGTGTTGTTTTCGAATCTGCAGTTTTAACCCCAGTAAATTGTTAGAAACGAAATTAGAACCCTGTATTATAAGATTGATTTTATGAAAGTGAGAGGTCTAATTTGATTTTTAGCCAACTAAACTTTGATGAAATGTAACTTTGAAATTATAAATATTGTAAATGTGCTCTCAGTTAAAACAAAATTGTGTATGTTTTGTTGTTTTAGCATCCCTGAATTGGCACTAGTCTTTTATTGGGGTCCCATATTTTGAGCGCCTGTTTGATGCTTTTATTCTCTGGAGGAAAGCAGCTCTGAAAATCCAGGACCCCTGTAAGTGGCTATTTGAATTGGTGGTGAAAGTTGTAGGTTCTTTGTACGCAATACACTTACAAATGCTGTATAAAATCCCCGTATCAGTTTGTTTTGAAGGAATCATTTTCATTTGCTCTTAAGTATGATAAGGTTAAGGTAATATTTTGATTTTCACTTTCTGAGGGTACTATGTTTTTGCTGTTAGGATGTATAGCTTAATAGTTCATTGTTATTTTGATTTTCACTTGTGTTTCAATTAATCACGTGTTTGATTTGTCCCTGTTTTTGTTTATCACGTGTGTTCTGTTTATGCCAAGGACAATACACATTCTGTTTTAGGTGCTGTACAATTAAGAAAATTACTTTGCTATGATAATTCTTTGTACAAATGATTTTTCACTGTCAGATGGGAACCATATTTTGTCTCATAGAATCGTCAAAGATTTTGTTCCTACTTGTATATAGCTTGTAAATATGTTGTAAGTACATCCTGGTAATTCACAGTGTGGGTGTACTCCAACTTGTGCCACCTACATGTGGTCTTAGAATTGAGAAACAACTGGTCGAGGCAGCTGTATATTTTTCCATTTTGTTGCCTCGCAATTAGTGTTGCTTCCCGAGACCTATGCGGAAAATTTAGTACTACGCAATTCTTGAGAAGCAATATGACTTTGTGAGATTTTTTGTGCGCCCACATATTTATATGTGGGTGCATATTGCTATCATCACTGTTTGGGTGTCTGGCGTCATTAGCTGTATCTCCTAAAGTCCTTGCAGCATTTTATTTTTATGTGTGTTCCTATGTGGCTGACAACAAATGACTACAAGTTTCGGACCAACTTGAATACTACCGTGCCTCCTTGTGGCAATTTTACTTTTTATGTTTGCCTGTGTATCTTTGGAGTTCCTTGACGGATTTTCATGAAGTTCGGCATATAGGTTTTAATATGGAGACAATGATGCCATTCCATTAACGGACGGATTCAACGAATTTTACGCCATTTTGTGGACACTTTTTGTTCTTTTTGCGTCTGTTTTCTGGCGTCTGCCCCTCTGTATATCATACAGCTCAAAGGATCATAAAAATTTACATCTGTGTTGCTGACAAGATGGCCACTACTGACATTGACTTTCAGACAGGTCTGACTATAGTCTCGCCGCTAGTGGCGATGTTTGTGGCCAATTCTCCTTAACTGCTTGAAGGAGATTTGAAAGATGTATTTCTATGGACTTATCGACAAACGGTAATGAGTGTCGAACTGCTCCAGGTACCACTGTGTCCTCTAGAAGCAAAAAGGTTTTTTATAGTTGTCTCTGTATTTTTGGATTTCAGTAATGTATTTTCATGAAATTCAGCATGTAGATTTCTATTAAGGAGACGACAAAGCCATGCCATTTTCGGGCAGATTTGATGTTTTCTGCACCATCTGGCGGCAATTTTGTTATTTTTGCATCCGTTTTCTGGAGTTCACCTCCCTACCTGCAACACCACTTAAAGGATCATTATGATAGTTAACAGATGTGTTCCTGATGAGAAGGACTTGTGGGTGAACTACTTTGTCGCCCCTTAGTGGTTATTTTGTTTTTTGTGTCTGAGGCTGAATCAAACCCTTTGAAGGAGCTTTGTGAAATTTGAAAGATGTGTTCCTATGGAGCCGACGACATACGGTAACAAATGTTGAATCAATTCAAATGCCACTGTAGCTGTGCCCTCTAGTGGCAAAATGTTTCTTACTTTACCCCTGTTTCTTTGGAGTTCATGAATGTATTTTCACGAAATTCAACACAAATGGGTATCTATTAAGGAGACAACAAGACCTTCCCTTTTTCTGACCGATCTGATTTTTTCTGCGCCACTTGGTGGGCCAATTGAAAATTTTCACCTATGTTTTTGAAATCTGTCTCTGTTTGTCAAGCTAGTCAAAGGCAATTGTGAAAATTAACAGTTGCGTTTCTTATGCTAAAATCCTGGCTGATGTTTTTTTTTGAATGTTTTGACCTCCTTAGGGACATTTTTGCTTATTTGCATCTACGGCTGGATCTCCTTAACCCTTTGAAGGTTCTTTGCGAAATTTGGCTGGTGAACTTCTGTATAGATGGCAACGGATGACAATGAATTTCCGACCAATCGAACCATAGCCGTGCCTCTGTACCTTAGCAGTTCGGTGGCTTATTTTCATAAAATTGGCAAAAAGTTGTGTATTACAGAGAAGATGCCACCTTCTCAATTCTGATCCGTTTGACCCTTTCTGTGCCATCCAATGGCCATTTTTATGATACTTAGAACACCCATAGAAGTACACGGTTTGCTGTGCTGTCGTGGGCGCATTTCAACGCTCCGCGTGGCTCTTGTTTAATATGCTTGAAGTGTGTGATGTCTGTATAGCGATATTGTTGACCACTATCTCAGGGTGTTTTATAGCTTTTAATTAACACATTGGTTTGATGTAGGTGATATTAAATTGCAGGTTGTACATGCACAGCATATGTTAGTCGGTATTCGCTTGTCTCCTTGCGTTTAATTTGTTAAAGTTCGAAATTGGCAGAAAAAAGTTCTTCACATTTAGTAGATAGTGATAATACTGTCTTGTAATTGACACCACCTGTGTCCACTGGCAGTGAACTGTATGGCATGTCATAAAATCCTAAATTGGATACAGCCCCCCTATACAGCCCATGGGATAAGAAGCATTTGATATATGAAAATGAAAGCGTTCTAAAGGTCACATTTCAAGTTGTATTCAATATGGAGAATACAATTCACTATTGTTAACATCTTGTGACTTTACATCTAGTCAGTGTGGAGGATCTCTTAAAGTCAGTATTAAAGCATATGAAAACAAAGGATTATGTACACCTTTGAACATTTTTTTGGTTTAGAGCATTTATTGTTTGTTGAACTATATCTTATTTACTTTGAATGTAAAATGTTTGTATGATATTGACTGTTCTGATGAGTTGAATAAACAGTTTTGGCTGACAGCATTTACTGTCTTTGTTTTCCATCACGTTGGCTCTGAAAGTTCAGTTATAGTTATGGTGTGTTAAGAATCGTGTAATCAGCGAAGAGACATGTTGCAGACGTTGTTATGGCCCGCAACCCCCTTACGCTTTCACCCTGTCACCCCCTGGGGGTGCACCGAGACTATAGACCCAATAAATATTATCGAGTCCTAGACCAAGAAGGGAAGTACGGCGATATAGGCCTACTGATTAGATGAGTGACATTTTCACAACCAGTGCGGCCTAAGAAAGGTTGAATTTTAAAACCAAAATTCCTTGCCAAAGAATGTCTTTGCGATGTAATTCATGAAAAAATGCGTTTTGCCAACAAAATTTCTGGCTGTATCTTGATGAAATCATATCTGTGTGAAAGACAACGTGTAAAAATAGATGATGCCCGAAGTGAATAGAGGCAAGCTGCCAGGGGTGTTCTGCAAGGTTCGGTTCTTAGCCCTCTACTATTTAATAAATATTAATAGTAGAGTAAATGACATTTTTTATCATTTTTCCCACTTGTGCTCTGTCTATAATTATGCCCTAAATTATATGCACAACAACATGTTGGTTCCTATATCAGCGGGGTTAACGAAACATACAATAAAAATCAAATTTCCATGGTGATTCTGAAATGCACGTTTTAAAGTGACATTCTTCTCATGACAAATTGTCGTCCTGCTCGCCGAGCTCAGTTGAAAACACGTCATCACCACTCGATCTCGTGCTGGGTGTGATTTGAGACAAAGAGGAAAGGTGAACATATTTTATGCATGCATTTGACAACACCTTTCAGACTATACTTTTGTTTTCTGCCTCTGCTGTTTCTGCGCAATCTTGTCGTATTCTTGCATCCTATCACTATCAGCAATTTGAAATTTCAAGCGCGTCGCCCAGTCGTAGTAAAATGACCAAATTGAAAATATTTGTTCTATTTTTAGCGTTGTAAATCCCAATGGCGGGTCCGTTCCTGTTTGAAATAATGAGGCAAAACTTGAGGCGTCGAATCTAAAAAATAAGCAAGCATGGTGGACTGAAATCGTTCAAGAACTTGACGAGACATATTCATCTGTTCGTCAATTTCCTTCTCCTCGTCCTTCAAAATATT
Source organism: Phoronis australis (assembly GCA_002633005.1). Lineage (NCBI taxonomy): Eukaryota > Metazoa > Phoronida > Phoronidae > Phoronis > Phoronis australis. Next base: position 2,057,725 of record NMRA01000006.1, on the reverse strand, counting down.
GATTTGGTAGTAATTTACTATGTATATGCTTCCCCGCTCTCTGCAGTGGTTCGATTGATGGGCATTATGTTTGAAGGAACACCGGAAGCGGGCCTTATTTATGAAACACTCTCCCTTCCGATGACAAATCTGAGTCATCCTTAATAAGCTTTAAAAGNTGTGTGTGTGTGTGTGTGTGTGTGTGTGTGTGTGTGTGTGTGTGTGTGTGTGTGTGTGTGTGTGTGTGTGTGTGTGTGTGCATGTGTGAATATGTATGTGTTTGTATGTATGTATATGTATATATACATATATAATATATATATTATGTCTTACTTTTATTAATTACTATTTATATTTATTATTGTTTATTTTTATTTAATCATTTTATCTCACTTTTAGTATCTTCTATTTATTGTTTTTTATTATTTATTTTGTTTCATCAGTCTTTCCATGTTAGTTTCATTTTCGTCAGGATCATTTAAATCTTATCTTTCGGCATTTTGTAATTCTCTTTGCTTGTCTTTTTGTCTTTGTATGTTTTAGTGAGGGTCCCAAGGAAAGAAGTGAAAACTGATGGGGATACTCTCATTGTCAATATTACAATAAATAAATAAAATAAATAAATAAACACACTAGATAATATAAGTGTACGGCACCACAGCTGATTGTCCTCGTACTATCTGGACCATGATCGCTAAGCTCCGCCCTCCGGTCGAACATATTTGTTTTTTGTCTGTTGTATTATTACAACTTAGAGAAAACATGTAAACACACGGAGAAGTCAAAGATCTGAAAAATTAACCTTCATCAGTCTTTTTATTATATCTAATGTCTCGTTTAGAGTCAGGTCGGGACACTGTCATCGAACGCGAGCATCTGGAAGTCCTGCGGATTGCAATCAAAATCTTCATGGCACATGTCCTTTTTCCCCTCACCGTAAAACAATTCTTCACCATCAACTCATCATTTCCGCGTCTGCAGCTCCACTGGCGTCAATATTGACTGCTTTGGTCCTTCGTAATAATCACCCACCAGATTGTCACTACCTCTCATCAGATGTTCCTTACCCTTTCTCCCCTCCTTTCTCCAGATGTCAGTCAGTGTTGCCTACACCGGCAATAATCTGATATTACGTGGGCGCATTTTGAGAACCAGTTATTTAAAACTGGATCTCAACTGAAATTCGGGCACGTTATATCAGACCAATACCGCCTACAACTCCCTCACTCAACTACCGCACACATCATCCACGGTGCCGGTGTTGCCTCCACCGCTGATGTATATCTATCCACATCGTGAGTATCATTTTATCACACTGTCTCTCATCACTTTCTACCCCAGCTTTATTCTCTGCCATTTTCCTTGTCTCATTATTACTACCTACTTTCGCTCTATTTACTCGTATATACCTCAGTGTTATCTTTTAAGCCTTACCTATGACCCTAGTGAGCGAACAAGTGGCAGCTTTTCCAGTATTTGGGTAAACATACCGCCCCTATAAACGTGCCACATGGAGTTGGGGTTTGGTATCCGGGTGGCAGCATACTGTAAGTAGCTCTACACAATACCTCAATCTCCTCCCATTCTAAGTCTCTGTCCAATCGTGTGTCCCTTTTTATTGTTCATCCTTCCAAAGACAATTGTTATTATATTTCATCTGCTATAATATGTATGTAATTGAAATGTAAGAAATTGCACGTTTGGTCTGTTATAATTATAAGTTAATAATTATTCTTCTTACACTCCTTGTGTTGGCTAACATTATGTGTGTGCGTGTGTGTGTGACTGTGTGCTTCATTTGTTTACAGGTCCCGTGATGTGACCATCATATGGCATGTAAAAAAACAACAATTCGATACTTTTTAGCATTATTTTGTCTTAATAAATCACCTTTACTTCGCCAACCACTATATTGTCTCAGACACTAGTTTCTTGGGACTATTTTTTTCCTCACGACATATCTCGATCATAAAGAGTGAATAGTTTTGACAGTAATTATACGAAAACATTTTTAAACGGATGCTAGGATTAACTACCTACGCGCAAGTTAACTGCATTTTGAATTTCTTTATTGCCGGCTGAATGTCGAGTGCTGGCTTAGAAAGTGTTTTTCGTTGTTGACAAGTGCATCTTTCGGTACGTCAAAACCGCTGATATATTCCGATAAGTTTCACATGTTCAAACCCGTTATGAACTCTCACTTTGTCGAAAGAGCAAGCTTTAATTTAGACCAGCTACCACTGTAAACTTGATCTCAACTTGTTACTCACTCATATGAGCAATGATTTCGAGGTTTCCAAAGGACTTACAATTCTTTATTTAATGAGACCATGTGCTCGGCGAATAACATGACACGCAGTGTCAAGCCAGCTTATAGAGACTCATGTCTCAAGCAATAACGAACTACCAGTTCTTTCAAATCCCTGAAATCCTCTGCAATTTGCCTAAAGAATTTTACTTCGATTTCATACAGTATGTGGTCTAAATCAAAAGTTGTTTTCACGGAAGGCGGGTTAATTGCCGCATTAGATTGTGATGCACAAAATACCAAAAATATATCAATTATGAAACATTAAGAAAGTGAACATCTTTTACGTTGATTGTGTGTTTTATATTCAGGCATGTGTTCAGTTGATCCTGAAGTCTGCTGCAAACTTCAATAAGTTACAGGTGATGGTCCTCGTTCGTTCTCCTTATCGTATTATTGTCAGCAGGGCAAGAGCCCCGTCTTTGTTTCTTCGATCGCAAGCAGTGTTTGAGGAAGAATGTTGACGCCCTAGTACTGTGATGTATATCTGTCCTGCGCTGTGATTGGCCGGAATAATTAGTTTGATTGACATGTATAAACTATCATAAAGCGATGCTTGAAACTTAAAAGGCGGTGTTACATATGCGTCTTCCAGACAAACTCCACTATTACAGTGTTGAGGATTTTGTTGGTCTTTGGTGTCGTGAAAAGGCCTCTTTGTATTTACCAAAGAACTTTTTGAACCCATTAACAAAAATGTTCAGGGCATATCTTCTCGTAGTGGTCGTTGTGCTGAATAATCAAATCGCGTCCCTCCCGGTGGCTTCGGCTGTAGTGAAGAGATCTGTTCTCGAAGAGTCAATCATCACCTTACTGAAAGAAGAAGAAAAAAGCAACCAGGACTTTCAAAGGACAATTCTTAACACCATCCAAGCAGAATTTAAAGACATACGTGATGTCATTTCACTAAATGTTTCTAAAATAGTTCAAGACGGGAGATATCAAAACGAGAAGTCATTGTCCTCCCTTGAACTCATTCTGAGTAAACTCTATTGCCCAAGCAAATTTCGTTACAGTGAACATTCATGCTTAAAACTGAGCAACGCATCAGTGGATTGGGAAAGCGCAAAAAGAAAATGCCAGGAAGAAAATACTCGTATAACCTCTATGGACTCCCGTCGCTTCAAATCTTTGATTGGTGAAGAATCGTTGAAAAATGACGTGACCATATGGACTGGCAAAGGTATTTAGGTCTATTGCGAAAAAAATGTCAGTATTTTATTACATCATTTTAGATAAAAAAATCGCTCAGTCTGTAATAGACATGTTCATTCAAATATTTTATAACATTTGTGCTTGTTTCAACTAGCTATTAGTACCTTACAAAAGAGATTACGTGTTGCATTAACATCTTAAGCATACCTATAAGGTACGGACCGGTAAGTGTTCACCGTCAGTTGTCGTTATTAGATAGCGTCACTTCCAGTTATGTTCACTTTGTCAGCGAATAAAATATATTCGGATTTCTCTTTCACTGCAAAACTATTCCTGAAATGAAAATCGCTTTAATGCGTCGACAATTGCACCGTTGAGCTTCACTGTAAGATACAGTGTATATTTGAATTTTAGACTCGGGGAGTCTTCTAGATTCAAGTCTGCTGAATACAGACCAGGTAAATAAGCTGAGAAACTGGTTCTCGGGAAAAAAATTCAAGCTCCTTTACCGGGCATCACGTGACGGAATGTCGAGTGTGCAATTTCACAACAAATGTGACGATAAGGGCCCAACCATCTCTATTGGAAAAGATTCATCTGATGGAGCCATCTACGGTGGTTATGCTTCTGTCTCCTGGGGAACTCCTCGGAACGGAGATAGTAACGCATTCTTGTTTCAACTGTGTAATGAAAGAACTCAGTGTGCAACAGCCAGATACAACGTCAAGGAATTCAGCAATTCTGTGATCGATGATGAAAACTATGGTCCAACATTTGGTCAGGATCATGAACTGAAGTTCTTTTCTGGATCTGCATCCTATAACAGCATCCATAACTATTTCCAATCTGATGGCAAGTGCAGTTATCATTCCAACAGCTACGAAGGTACTCTCAGCTGCCCTCCAAACATGTTGTGGACCGATGTTGAGGTGTGGAGCGTTGTTGATGGTAAGACTTAGACCTATGCAGTGTGTGAGTAACAAGAGGAGTAATTGGTATCTTTGCTACTTTTCTTCAGAAGTATTCATGTTCATGTACGTTGGTTGATTGCGTTTTGACATTACGGCATACCAAAATTCTCTAATTTTATCTGGTTTATAGAATAAAGTGCAATAGTGTAGTCTGTGAAGACAAACGTAGGTTAAATAAACACAGTATGTTGGCATTACATTCCATAACGTTACTTAAGATAACCTCATGTTCGTCTCATTCCTTTGTGACGAATAGGATGAGAGCCCAGGATGTGGGACCACGTAGCCTCCAGATAGCACAGCAAGTACGCGATAAAAGGTCATCTCTGTACTGTGATTAGAATAAGATAGAGTTGTACTAGGTCCACGGTTAAAAATACAAAAAAGAGTTGGGAAATATAAAAGTATGATGTAGGTCTACATTAGGAAGATGTGCGCTCTACACGCCACAGGAGCTGCCTCACTAGCTTATTTCGTCAACATCTACAGCTTCTTTGCTTCTTAAGGCCTGAATCGCGAGGTAGTGATTCGGTTATCGTGTACGGCATGATTTCATGATTCATACAGATTCCATTTGGCAGTTCGAGGGTGGGAATGTCCGACGGGCAAAATAATCTCTAATACTCTGCCTTGCCACACCCCCCTCCCCCATCCCTCCCGCCTCCAAAAAATTCTGGATTCCTGTGTTGATCTTTTATTTTCACCACTCGCAATGTTCTTGCTCTCGTTATGATTTGTAGAAATTATTTGCGTTATTGTGCAACACTAACTGTAGTCAACGATAATACGCGGCCCTGTTCATACTGACAACTATTCGAATACAGCAGAACTTTCAGCACCAACTTACAGCCTCCCGTGGTCTACTACAGAATACTTGTTTGATGAAAAATTTCGTGCTTTCCTTTCGTGATTTATATTTTTGTGTTTTGTCACTGTATCAAATACGCTGTATTATCACCATCTCCGTCATCACCATTGATCTTTTTACGGTATTGCTTACGTCCTAAAATTTCTCGTGTTGCTGCCTTACACGTCCACATTTTCGTTTCGAATCTTCCATAGCTAATCTGTTATATTTGTGTATGGCTGATAACGCGATTAGAAGTTAATTTGCGCTTCACTTCTTGCGGAACTTCGACACCCTAAATTGTTATTGTATGACACTTTATCACAGACTCCTACCGTGTCGTGTTTTCTGTTTCAGAATCCATGGACTGCTTCGCTTTCATTTCTAGTAACCAGACCGTGGAGAACAGATCGTGTTTTGACAAAGCACGCTACGTCTGTGAACTTTAAGTAAAAATGGAGGAGCGTGTGCATTAATGGTGTATCTCTGGCTCGACAGCATTTTCTTCTCAATTGCCGCAGTGTATTCAATGAGCTACGAAAATTAAAATATATCGACTTCACTCAGTTGTACGTTACTTCAATTTATGTAAGAACGCCTGACACTGATCGATTTTGCAACTGAACGTATTCAGTAAACTGAGAGAAAAGCATGTTGACTTCAGTTTACATTGCTTATACCTTACCCTACTCGGATATTTTAAGCTGGTATCAATAATTCAACGGATACAATGCTAAAATGGCCTCTTTTGGACGATAGGCCTATGAGTTTTATAACAGAATTACTGAACACGCGTAAAATTCAATTCATTGTTTCTTTAGTTCAACATTTAAAACTGGTTCCAATACACTCGAGTTTAAATGTTTTGGTGATACCACTCTCAAGCTAGTTTCGTGACCTTCTACTGCTGAATTCGTCCTTCTCTAATTAACAAATCAAAGCAATGATATAGTGTAACTAACTGAATATTACATTTCGCAAGGTCAGTGAACAGACATTCTCCACAGCCGTTGAATTACTCAAACGTAGGGCATATCGACTGTGACAGTTTTGAAACCCGGCCGCCGTCCACCACCAAAATCAACTTTTTACTTAGACCACTTGCCGTTATGAAATTGATCTCAAATCGCTCTTAATTAGTCAATTAAAATGAATGAGATCATTGTTAAGCGTTTGCGGAAAAGCTAGACCTAATTCACGCCGACAGGAGGCGCGTTCCAAAACGAGGCTCGCTACGATACCTCTGTTGGTGTGTTGTATTCCGCCGGCGTAGCTTGAATGGCGGAACAAAATACGCACTCTCAACTGTTTGTTTTACAATCCCTAAGGAGGTTGAGATTCGGAAGCGTTGGGTCGTTGCCCTACGCCGCGACGATGGAAAATATGGTCATGTAAATTTTATAAATGTTTTCGAAAAGTTAGATCATATTTTAATTGTCGCATTCTCAGTTGCCGAGCATCATAGCAACGACCAGAGAATCTTCGGTCGCAGCCAGACTGTGTTTTCATGACTACGAGTTGAAACATGACGCATTTTTCTTCCGAAAAAGACAGGGTCATCAATCCCTCGATTTTGGGGCCGAATATCGGCCCTCTCAAAAATATTTGAAAAATCACGCGTAATTCGGAAATTCCCCCAACACGGCCCAAAAATTCCCCTTCATTGAAAATTTCTCTCCGGAGTTCAAATCATCTGTAACCACACAGGTAACAATTTGAAAGAACACAAAATGCTACTTGAGACAGAGCCTATGAGAGCTTGCAACAGGGCGGGGGTGCTATTGAGTGGTGATCGGGAGGTGGATTTTTCCCCTCACTCGAACGGCGAAAAAATTCCTCTCTCAGAAGGCACAGACACCTTTCCCTCGGATGAGCGAGGCCCATGAAGAAACATGATCACTATGCTTCCTCTGTCCAGTTAACTGAAACTGAGCTCTAAAGCGAAGTTATGCTTTGGACGAACGAATTAGGTGTTTTAATTTTAAAATTCAACTTTGTCCAGAAGATATTTGAAACCCAACACATGAAATAGTAATTAGTAAATCTAAATATTATGACACGCAAGCTTGGATTATTTTCTAACTACATAAAGATGAAATCAAATTACTGAGTGTCACTATTCAGTCGCTCAGCGCAAAATTTGATTTTTTAGAGTATCTCCTGATGATCTACAAACACTGAATTATTTTTTCGATACCACCTGAGTCATGGTTATCAACAACTGACAATTACTCACTGTTGACTCGAGACAACTATGACATACACTTTAAAGGTTACTCATCAGATTGTAGCACTCACGCCGGATTAGTTACATAATGATAATGATAATAATAATAATAATAATAATAATAATAATAATAATAATAATAATAATAATAATAATAATAATAATAATAATAAACTTTATTTATAGAGGATAAAATACAATAGATATAAAACATGCTTTAGCCAAGTTACATACATATCAAAAGGCTTGCGTGTTTACAAAAACGATATTTTATATAATTTTAAATCGTATGAATGCTTACTCTCTCATATCAAAATGCACAACAAACGTATAGCTATTGCCAACACTTACAAGCCCCTGTAACTCCAGACAGATATATGCATATATTTTTATGTGAATTTGCATATGTCATTGCCAAATCAAGCACAGATAACAACGAATTCAATGTTGCCCGTTATCTCAACATTGATCTTTTAAAAATTAACCACAGCCACAACTTTTAAGATTTCAAGACATAATGTTTAGCCTTCACTCACAACCTAAAATCACTTACCCTGTCAAACTCAACGACATGTCATCGTCTCTAATTCATCATATTTATCACACATCTTCTGATAACAGCGAAACATCTCGCAGTGCCACATTCTTCTTCATTCTATTTGACCATTTCCCTACGTGTATCTCACCAAATGCCAAAGGTTAATTACAAACCACAAATTTGAAAAAGAATTAAAACACAAATATAGACCAAAGAACGAGAACAAAATTTTTAAATGAGCGCAAACTGAAGAGGTCAATTTTGATTACATTTTCAGTCAAAGTCAATCCCTAAACACGGAACTAAATACTCGACACCGTCCAATATCATCATTAAGTTGCATCAGAAACATTTTCCCTCCAAAAACACACAGTTCAACAAATACAAGCAAGAAATCAACCCGTGTATAACACACGGTCTTCTCATTTCAATAAAAAATGAAGATAGATTGTACAAAAATACAATGAAAGTACAAGAAAAACGACTTAACTCAAGTTTCAGTCAATCTAAAGGAAAACTGTCGCAAGTCAGTTTCAAGAAAGACTCGGATCTAAAGTTGGACTAAAGCTTTTATCTTCATTTTGGGGTCATCACGATGTGTCGTGAGTTCAATGTATTTCGGGTTCTATGTGTCCCGGTTTCTGCATGTCCCGGCGTGGTAGATTTTTTTTTCTTTTTTTGATAAAAATAGCAGTTTTCAGGAAATTGTCACGTGGTTTTGGCCTAAAATGTACCGAGTGTCAAAAATGAGCTGGTATAAGATGGTTATATAAGCTGGTAAGAAGCGACCCACAAAACGGGTTTGAGATGCACACAAGTAAATTATGCTAATTATGACCAGCAACTATGACATAATTATACAAATTGGAGCTAATGTGGTCGAATTTTGTTTTTATCAACTTTAAAAGAGCAACTCAAAATGGTCATTCGGACCAAGTATGGCGATTTCTTATGAAACGTGCACATATTTCGTGTGGTTTGACTGTTTTTGGCAAAAGATAGTGGTTTTTGGAAATTGTCACTCATGGGCGGCGCAGCACTGGAAAAAGTGGGGGCTATAGCCCCCCCAGCTCCCTATGGTGCGCCGCCCATGTCACTTGATCCTGACCTTGAATGAGCTACCCAAAAGATCCTGCAATTCTGTCAAGTGGTTCCAGAGATATGCTTATATGTAATTTATGCAATTAAGCCAAATTTTGACCTAATTATGCATGCAAATAAGGGTTTAGAGGTCAATTTTTTCGCTATATTAAGATCGAAGAAGCACCTCAAAATTATCATGTGGACCTAAAATGGCGATTGCAGATGAACCTTGCACACTCCTCCGCGTGGCGTCTGGTATGTCTTTCCGCTGTTCGCTCCCCGTGACCCTTTGGTATAATTGAGGTTTCCTAGGGAACTCCTTTTCCAAACGATTTAACACAAGATATCTGAAAGGCTCTCTCAGGCCACGCAGAAGGGAACAGTGTTACTACGTGCTAAGCTCACAGGGTGTGGCATTATATCATGATCAGGAACTTTTGGCAGAAGAATTGAATTGGCCTTTCCGTCCAAGAACAAAAATCGCACCTAATTTGACTGAAAAATAATTTGAGACGACTATCAACAGCATTAATATGTGGAGGGTTAGCCCCAGTATCTTTAATTTAATTATCTTCCCTCCGCTGCAGCGCGTTTTTCTGTTAGATGGGACTTCCGATAAGTATTTCGTGGACTTCGATTGGATGCTGTTAATGCCTGTATATTGCTCAGAACTGCCTCCTCTCCTCCGAACAATCCCGTGAAAACCACTGGCCATTTTGCCCGGCTCGGTTCAATTAAAACGCGCTGTTTCAGTGTGCCCATCATTTCAGTGTCCATGGCATGGACTCAAGCATTCCAAATAGTTTGCTCCGATGTGGGTAAAAAAATTGCTGAATCTTTTTTGACGAGACTTTATACAGCTAGCTGGTCAAGTAGGTATTTTAGCAAAACAACGTTTTATTAAGTATGTCAGACACTTCTCGTGGTCATGGCCGGGCCGCCATGGACAGAAAACACTCTCAGTCTGCCTCTTGTCTTCGTACATATCTTGGTTCATTCTTTATATTTTTTATCGGAAACTAGCATCCTAATCAGTTCTTGTTTGCAACAGATACAAGATAAACCAGTGTCGGATTTAGAGGCGGCCAAGGGGGGCATGCCCCCCCNTGCCCCCCCCCCCCCGGCCCCTAAAACCCTCACAGTCATTGACCCGATAATTCGGGGGTGCGAATGTCTGACGGGCAAATCCTGGCTAATACTCTGCCCTTGCCCCCCAACTAAAAATCCTGGATCATCCCTGAAAATTTCGTTATATTTTATTCTGTTCTATTACCAAAAAATCGTCTTAATTTCCAATGTAATCATGATTCCCGGCCTAAAGAATTCACAAAAAGGTTGATCCCCCGCGATACACTGAAAGGTCACTGATGTTGGGATTCAGAGTTTTCTTTTCAAGCATTTTATAAGTGGGGACCTTTTTGAATCCTGTTTAAAACAAATGAACTAGCATCCTCCATATCGTCCTGAACATCTCCTGCACAGACCAAGATTGATTCACTCGCTATCCCGACGTGACGGCAGAGTGTCCGGAGGCCCAGCCGGGAACTACCTCCCCCGAACTTGTGTTTGAGCGCACTCTGTTGGAGAACTGTTTTAAAAAAAGTCTGTGAGGCATTGGGCATTGTGGGTAACAGACAAAATGGCTGCTGTGTTGAAGAGTTTTCGCGTGGTTTCTTCTTCCCTCAATCTAATTGCTGTGCGTTCTGTTGTTACGCGAGCAACGACATGTGCTGTAATTCGTCATAAAGAAATCGACACATTATCACAAACTAAAAGGTGGCCTATTCTTTCAAAGAAAACTCAGGTAAATGCCGGTAAATGGCGCAACTGCAACATTTGCCTCCTGAATTTTTTTGGAATACCATTACCAATTTCACACTTGTTCATTTATTATTTCTGTGACCTTGTTGACTTCAAACCAGACCCTTAATGTTGGTGGGATTGCAGTTGTCATTATGTACGGACACCATATATTGGTCAAATGTGGCGGTCCCTGATTTGGAAACCATCTTCATTCACGGAATATTAACGACCCGTTAGTTATTCACTGATTGGCTGGTTCAAGACTTGCCAACGCGCTGCAGTTATTTACCGCTTGGTTCACTGACCTTATTTTAACAAATTTGCATGTCCAACGATCTTTAAATGCCCGTCTTGAAAATTATTCAATCTACAGGGATGATTTTTATGCACCCACGTATTTATATGAGGTGTTCTTACTTGACTACACATAGTTAGCGAGGACAGCATTCTTCAGCGAATCGCGTCGCGTATCTGTCACCGTGTTAAATTCGCTCACTACAATCGGCAAAAAATAACTCAAAAATGTAATAAATGTGAATAAAAATTATTGCAAAGTATGAAAGAATATATTGTTTTACTTATCTGATAATCTTTTTTTGTCGCAAAATTCGTTTAATAATACTTTGCACGAGTTTTTTGCAGGGACGTGACCGATTTTTCAGACCAAAATGGATGCTGGTAAAAATGACTGCTATTTGGTTTTCAACCCAGGAGAAGACTAAACTCGCGAATTTTTACGTGAAACTTCGTGAAAGAACAAAAGGGAGTCTTGCGAACACGATTATGTAAGTAGTTTTCACTTTCCTGCACTTAAAAGTTGAGAAAGTCGCCTTTTCCCGCGACCTTCAACTTCGAGCTGAATTTATTGGTATATAGCATAATTTGCGAATGTAATGAACTGTATTCCGCACTAAAGGGTTCATTAATGAACTATTTCAAACACTTGTTCTAAACGAACATTTCGTCAATTTCTGACAATCGGGCGAATTTCTGACTCACTTCGTAGTTCCGGGTACTGCCGCTAGGGGTGGTCCTGTGAATCGCGTTGAATGTTTGGTTTA
>NMRA01000006.1:1996314-2043674 GCA_002633005.1 Phoronis australis | reverse complement strand
GACGATCGCGATTCAGCGACGCATCAGTCGGCAAGTTTTCGCCCTGTGATGAGCACAATTTTTTGAAAAATTATCGTAATTTAACAACGGAAGTTGATAGCAATGCACCACAATTTTGTAGAAAGGCTGTCATAGGCTACAAATACGTCACAGAGCGTAAATTTGATGAATCCTAGCTTCCGATTTTACCCGTTTGGGAAACCGGGTTTCAACTGCCGTAGGCTCACTACAATAAGCGTCCCCTCCCCGTGAAATGAATTTTTCTAAGCGTTTGTTTGAGCCAATACAGTATACAGCTTTCCACCAAGGCTAGGTGATGCAAGACATTACTTGTTCTTTGTTGCATTATAGTAACTGGTCTTGGCTAATTATCATTTTATGGCCTGGCCATCCATTCAGCCCAAAGTAGTTCCAGAGGTGGCTTATCAGCCAATTATTCACGCATGCTGACTCACAATAGAAGCCTGATAAGAGTGAAGGTGGATAAATGCGGTGTTCCTACAGTTTCTTGTTTTAGTGGATGTGTTCACGACATGAAAGAATTTACAATAATCCGTAGTATTTTCAATTAAATATAATGCAAAATGTGCCAAAACGTCCGATAATTAGGTCACTTGACTGTACGGTGTATTTTTTTATTTATGTTGCCAGAGTGTCACTCGATCTCAGTGTGCATACACGACAAAAGTTACTCCGGAAAAGATCCAAGAAATCACCGACCGCGTTTTGAAAGTTTGCGGAGACTTTGACAGAGTAACTGCTGACAAGGTATTATTTGTTTATTGTTTCAGACGGGTTGCAGCTCCCGCTCATTCGGCAGCAAGCCGCCGCTCTCTATTGAATTTGTTCATGATAGAGTACTGCTCGTTTTAAGGTTGTACGACAAAGTTGATCCAGAAAAGGTACTTCTAGATTTTCATTTTTGGGCAATTCCATGTCAGTGGAAAAATTAAGCATTTTTTTATTTGAGACTCTATTGATTGTAGTTTTTGACATAATATAAGCTGTAGTTGCAGAAAATAGATGAAGTTGATGGTTACTGTGTGCATTTTGTATGAATAAAATTCTCAATGTCCCAGACGAGTCGCAAATTATGGAACCAGTGTTCTCTACAACCTGCTTTGACTTGTCACTGCATCAACCTTGAATTTTGTCATGACAAGTAGAGTTTGAAAACCTATGTACCGAGTATGAAATATTCTGAGATTAGTCATTTCTTTAGTAAATTGTGACATATTTTACTTTTGATACGTGCATTTATTACAAGACTTAACACAGTACTGGACATGGATTTTCGAAAATTACATGGATTCTATAATTCCAGTCGAGTTTGAATTTTCTGTTGTGGAGAACAATGGTTACACCGTGCCTATTGTTATAAAAATCAAATCATTTTCTTCGCATTTTTGTAGCGTTTTAACTGTTAACAAATGGCAACTATTGGTCCAACCCTATCACTCATAATGATGAGAATGTTTAAGTTTTTTCACTTTTTTGCGTAGTGTTTGTAAACCAAGTTGATTGAATATTTTCAGCTTTTGTTGTAATTCAGTGGCTTGAAGGAACGGGTTCTAGCATGCAACAGTTGGATTCCTAAAATATCTAAGATACCAAGAGACAAACTTAGGAAAGTGGGCTCAAAACGTAACGAGAGTCACGTGGAATTGCCATTTTGCTTTGGTGCTCATTAGATTTGCTGTTTAGTGTTGGATAATGTGGTTATTGCTTGTGTCGGCTCTCTACGTTCACTACATAGATTCAACTAGGTCTACAATAAAGCTGTTGAAGTAAAGTTTAAGCTGTTGAAACTCATGTTCCCTCAAAGAAACAAACTTTCGTTTTACACCAAGTAACACAGTGTAAAAGTGGTCTCAAAGTTTTCCTTAGTCGAACGAAAAGTGGATTCTGGACTTGGAAAGAATTGTCAGCTTGTGACCAAGCTCAGTGCATAGAATTACCCACCGTGATATGCTGGCGTGAACAGTCTGGTCTCAAGCAACTCTTAGTTTTTTGACCTAGACGTCCTGTAATGAGGCTCTAGGGAACAACTTTGATATTTCATGTCATGTGAGTGCCCTGGATCAAATTTTTTTTCATTGAAGGCAGATTTGTAACAGTGTTAGCTGGTTGTAAATCTCCTACATCATGCAAGATGCTAAGTGCCATTGAGGAAGTCTGTTCGTGTACAGGTATCCAGTATGTGGTGTAAATTCAAGACCCTTGTCTGTGTCATCTGAAAGCGTATTTTTTTGAGTAAGGAGTCTCCCCCAGGTCATCACACTTTCCAGGGATTGTGTGAGTTAAAAGTAATTTCAAATTTTTGGGGAGTTCTTTAATCATTGGAGCTGAATTCTAGGGCCTGATGATCGGAATTTTGCATTTTCAGAAAGGAATGGAACCGATATTCGGCTTAAAATGAAGACCTCGCGGGCCCAAAAATGATAGTTTCTCATATCTGAATTCTCATATTTTTGTGACTAGATTTTACCCATTTTCTCCTGTTGTTCCAGTTAACAGTAGACTCGCACTTCATAGAAGACCTGGGATTAGACAGTTTAGATCACGTTGAAGTGGTTATGGCAATGGAGGACGAGTTTGGTATGTAGTCATAGTGACCTTCATCTGCAGCCGCAGTAGTAGTCAACACATGGAGACTAGGGTACACTACCAGCCACAAGTATTCAGACATACAGTAGCAGTCACAAGCATTCAGACATACAGTAGCAGTCACAAGTATTCAGACATACAGTAGCAGTCACAAGTATTCAGACATACAGTAGCAGTCACAAGCATTCAGACATACAGTAGCAGTCACAAGTATTCAGACATACAGTAGCAGTCACAAGTATTCAGACATACAGTACCAGTCACAAGCATTCAGACATATAGTAGCAGTCACAAGTATTCAGACTTACCGTAGCAGTCACAAGTATTCAGACATACAGTACCAGTCACAAGTATTCAGACATACAGTACCAGTCACAAGTATTCAGACATACAGTACCAGTCAAAAGTATTCGGACATACAGTACCAGTCACAAGTATTTGGACATACAGTACCAGTCACAAGTATTCAGACATACAGTACCAGTCACAAGTATTCAGACATACAGTACCAGTCAAAAGTATTCGGACATACAGTACCAGTCACAAGTATTTGGACAAAGTGACTCGGAATTCTCCATTATGGTGGCTAGAATAAAGTCATATTCGTCGTCGGAATAGTCTTCCCTCATGACCGAGAATGAAGGGTAGTTAACGGGAAAGTTAGTGTCGAGGTGGCTGAACCATTCTGTGAAATAAGATTTTTGCCACCCTTATTAGATATTGCGACGAATTTTTGCCTTTAACAGAATTAGCCATCATGATGTGGAAACAGCAGTTTTATGGGCACGCATATTATATGTGTGGGTGCACATTGCCATCATCTCTGTCTGGGTGTCCGGCGTCCGCGACTGTATCTCCTAAGCCCCTCACAGGATCTTCATGAGATTTGGCAGATGTGTTCACATGAAGATGACGACGGCTAAGGATGAATTTCGGACTGATTCGACTATCGGTGTGCCCCCTAGTGGTAATTTTATTTTTCACGGTTTTACGGAGACCACGGTTGTCGTTGATTTTCGGACGGGTTTCACTACTCTGGTGCCCCCTAGAGTTTTATGCAGTGTCCACGGCAGTATCTCCCCAACCTCTTGCAAGAACTTTGTGATATTTGGCAGATGTGTTTCTATGGAGCCGTAGATGATGATGAGTTTCAGACCAGTCCGACAATTGGTGTGCCCCTAGTGACAATTTTATTTTCTTTTTTACGGTTTCCTCTGTATCTTCGGACTTCCTTGATGGATGATAGGCGATGGTGCCATTCCATTTTAAGACGAATTGGACGGGATTTTACGCCACCTCGTCATTTTTGTTATTTGTGCGTCAGTTTTTTGGCATCCGCCTCTCTATGTGCCATACCGCTGAACGGATTGTTATGATGTGTTCCTGATGAGAAGGCCTCAAGTCAGCTGACGTTGACTTTGGTATGGGCCCAACTACTGTGTCCCCCCCTGTTTTGTTTTGTTCGTCTACAGCCGAATCTCCTTAACCTTTGAAGGAGCTTTGCGAAATTTGAAAGATGTCTTCCTGTGGAGCGGACGACAAATGGTACCAAGTGTTTAAGTGATCCAAATACCACTGTGCCCCCTAGTGGCACACTGTTTATTAACACTTACTTCTTTATCTTCGTAGTTCATTAATGTTATTTTCGGACAGATTTGATGTTTTCTGCGCCACCTGGTTGCCATTTAAAATTTTTTGCATGTGTTTTTTATGTCTGCCTCAATCAGCCGCACCACTTAAAGGGTCGTTATGAAAATTGACTGATGTGTTCTTTATTTGATGACCCTGGCTGACGGGGTGTTTTCGACTATTCCTGGTGCCATTTAGGGGCAGTTTTGTTTTTTTCACATCTATAGCTGTATCTCCTTGACCTTTTGTAGGTTCTTTGCGAAATTTGGCAGATGGGTTCCTATGGAGATGGCAACAAATGATGATGAGTTTCAGACCAATCGGACTATAATTTTGCCCCATAGTGTCAATTGTTTTTATGTTTGCCGCTTTATCTTAAGAGTTCCTTGGCTTATTTTCATGAAATTTGGCAAAGAGTTGTGTATTACAGAGACAGTGTCTCTTTTTCAATTTGGACGGGTTTGACGCATTTTGCACCATCTAATTGCCATTTTTAAGATGCTGAAAACACCCATAGAAGCTTACCATTTGCGGTGCTGTTGTGGGCACATTTCAGTGCTCCTCGTTGCTCTTGTGTCTGATTACTTTTGTCTTGCGCTGTAGGACTGAAGTCCTGTGTCGTCATAGAAATCGCCACCTTTTTCATTTAAGACTGTTTTATACCTGTAACAAGTGTGTTCCCACGTTCTTGGATTTAAAGCATATTTAAATTAGTCTGACTGTAGGAACAAAAACTGTTTATTTTTTATTGGAACGTTCACTTAGCTTGAAGTTACCTATGCTGTTAGGTAAAAGGATCGTGGTTTACGACTTCCTACGGGGAAAACAGGCCATGCACAGCATGTTGTACTATGTTTAAAGCTGAAAGGCTAGCAAGGCATTGTCTTTCTCTCCTGTGTATAGGGAGAGTTAAAGCTGTGCTCTGAATCAAATGGAACTGTTGGTGTTCACTTGAATATTGTTAGTAATTTACTCCAGTGTTTGGATTTGTGTGAACACTCTCAAACGTTCTGCGAAATGCACCAATTTCTGTCACGTTCATTTTCAAATGTTTGAATAAATGTGATCATCTCTTGACATTCCAACTGTTGCCAGGTGTTGAAGGTATCACTCTGACCAGGCGGCAGTGCGTTTCGCGTATTCCCGCGGCTATCCACATTTTGTGGATCCAGAGTGTATGTGTGATTAGGATAAGAAGTTTGAAGATGAAGCTACCCTTCATTTCCCAAGTAATTGCCATTAGTGGCATGCAATCAGAGAGTATTTTATGATAGTAAGGCGCAACAGAGCTGATCTGAAGAGCCGAGTGTTCAAACGAGAACACTCGATTTGGTGTAACAAAAGTTTGTTAAAGTTAAATGAAGGTTTGACTTGTACAACTTTCACTTTGTTCTAGTTTCAATGTCACAACTTTCATACTACAAGTACTTAGTAATTGAGGAAGGGAGATGTCTTCTGTTCACTTTGTATTGTTTTGTGTGCAGGTTTTGAGATCCCTGATGAGGATGCAGAAAAGCTTTTACGACCAAGGGATATTGTTCAATATGTATGCGACAAGGAGGATGTTTACGATTGATGCTTAGTAAGTCCTGTTCGTAGTATTGTTTCATCAAATGGATGTGAAAGTTGGTTGGGTTGTGATGCTGAAGCTTTTTTGTTTTGTTTGTTTTAAGATTCTTGTATAAACTGTCAGTGAATACTTAATGGAAGCAACTTTCTTTGTGTGTTTCCCGAAAGTGTGGCACTGACTGGACACAGGTCGATGATATGCATTGGATTATTTTGGCAACATTGACGGTGTCACAATAAGTTGTATTTTGAGCTCATTTGGTCATAAGGTTACAAAAATACTTGATCACGGCTCTGTCATGGTGAACTTCTCACGAAGTGTGAGCCCTTCTTAACATATTCATAAAACTGGCTTTAGACGGGTGGAAATAGACAGGGTAAGCCAATAGCATGCATTGAATGTGACACCGTTTACGAGGCTCTCACTCAGGTTATTCATTACTTAGTGGGTTGCCTAAGGGATTCCTGTTTTTTGGGATGATACTGAGGTTTACCTTGAGCTTTTATGTCAGTGATGAAATATCTTAATGGACATATAATCTGACAGAAACACTTATATTCAAGCTGTGTTGTGTTTCAGTAATTTGACGTTCATTTTTTTCAAAAAGTCATTCACCCACTCTCCTCGGTCAAAACTTGACTGGCTCAGGGACCATTCACATATTACATCGTTTAAAATTTGCCACTTTTTACCCTCCCCCCTCTTGTCCAGGTACTGAGTTCGTCGTCACAGATTACGTCATGTGAAGTCGAACTGCCGCTTGCATTGTCATCAACTGTCATCTTTCCCCCTTCCCGTCCAATGGTGACAACACGTGAATGATCCGTCATAACATGAATCTTTTTTTAAACTGCCTTTTATGTGAATACTTGTTCTTGCATTGCAGGTTTGGTGTGGAAATATTTGTACAGAACAAGAAGTCCACATCACCTCATTACAGTGTGTGGGATGGTCTACGAACAGTTTGGACTGTATCATACCTATGTGTTCAGTTATCTACATAGAAACTCATAAGGGAGGGCCAGTGTGAGAGTTTTACTGACAGTAGTTGTTTGTCACAAAATTGTGGAATTGTACGTAGTCAGTATGTGATTAATATTAAAAAGTGAATCATCTCTCAGTCTTAACTTTGTTTTTTCAACACTCAAATAAAGAAGCATGTCAAGTCACAGGCTCTGTTTCAAGATTTTTGCGGGATATGTTAACTGAATATGGTGCATTGCGACAGGTATACCCCATGTAGAGTATTCAAGATTTCAAGATGTGAAAAAGCAGTATCAACAATAAATGCTGGTCCAACTCCATACCTCGTCCCACGTCTGTTGTATTTAATTCAGATCTTGTATCAGAATCTCAATCATTTTGAATTTGAGTTAATTATAACCTCGGTGATGGGCTGTTTAAAGGCCACTGCATTCAACAAAAATCCTTTAAAAACATTCATGCGGGATTTGGTAAAACTGTCTTCCTGCGGTCTGCTTATGTTGTTTTAATTTTAATAATTTAAAAATTTTATTTATCCCCCATGAAATTTAGGACGGGAGTACCCAACTTAATGAACGGTACATGTGGCAGTTACCGAATAACACACCAAAAGGCGTGCATGGCAGTGAAACTGTGAATCGTCTGGTACTTAGTATTTTTTCTTTTGATATTTGTTTTCAAGTCTGCCCAAGTTGATGGATTTTTGTTGACCAATCGATTGCATGTGAGTTCGTCATTATGGGTACACAATTTGACTGTCTTTAGATTTGCACATCACAGAATGTATGAAAAATTAATGAATGTACAAAGGCTGCCAATTTGAGGAAAACGAAGTCTGTCGTATTCAACACCGTGTACGATAATCCTGTGTTTTTGTTGCACATCTGACCGGTGTGGGTGTACTTGAAGTCCCTGATGTTGTGGTCTAGGCTTCAAGAAATTTCAAAGATTGTCCACTGGAGAAGTTGTTGCACACAGAGTGGCTGATCTACCATGAAGTTAATGAGGTTTTTTAACAGCTGCATTGTGCGTTGGGATTGTGTTGTTGCACAAAATGGGTCCACAGGGCTTCACATGATGGTCGAAGTAGTGCAGTCCTGAGCACTTAGAGAAAACAGTGTGGAATGGGGAGGTGGGGTGGTTTCTCGACAGTCTGCATTATGCAATTGTACTTGGTAACTTTGAGTCCGCATCACACACACGAAAACCTAGATTTGCTGTCGGCATGGCGCATGCAACTATCTGATGGAGCTGGTTACCAATACCTATACTGTACTGAATTAAGAAATACAAACAATCAAAACTAACATTACTTGTATTTCATGTGTTCTGGGTCCTGTCCCAAGAAACCAACTTTTCATTTTTGATTCAAGTGCAAGATTTGTCTCAACCTCCAAACTTTGAAACTTTCACATCCGGTTAGTTTCATACAACAAAAGACAAAACTGAAGTCAATCTTAAGGTCACAGTTTGAAATCCACTTATGAGACTAAACTCATAATTGACCACAAAGTACGTAAGATTTGTCTTAGCGAGTACCGGTATGTCAGTTTTCTTGGAGCGGGCCCCTGCCCCTGGACTCTTAAGTACATGTGACCATCCCAATGTGATGCCTACGTTTTGTCCCTTGTAGCGTCTAAAACGTGCGTTGAACAAAAGTTAGCTGTCTGCAAAGATGATCGTGTTTTCACTGTAGAAATAATTTGCATGCCGTCTGCTGGAGGTGTAAAGACAGAAAAAGCAATGCTACAATACTAAACTTTATTCACAATAAAAACAACAACAGCATACATTACAAAAATCTCTCAAAACCATTTTGTAAGCAATAGGATGGATTGTGATAATATACTGTACGTCTCAAAAGTTAACTTCCTCACTGAATATTTAATAAAAATCTGTAAAATACAACAAAGACAACACCTTGTTTTCATTCTTTCAATCTAAAAAAGTTTTTCTTAATCTCCATGATTTATTCTATTTTTAAACTTCAAATGGAATGTCAGAACATCGAAAAATATTTCAATAAATAAATAAATGTAAATTTCAAAGAATGTCTCTAAATGTAGCAACACAAAACGACAGTTACATATTTAGAAAGCCAGTCCAGAAACTCAGAAGAACTAAACCAAGATCACGCTTAAATTACAAACTTATCACAGATGTATGACGATTTAAGTGCAGCAGTGTGCAAAATATAAAATTTCCGAATATAAATCAAACCACTCTTATTCGTTGTTAAAAGCAACAGCAATTAATAATTATCTAAGTAACTCCAAACATTTCATCAAATTTCTCAAAGCAATTAGAACTATTGATCTGATTATTATTATCACTTTGAAGAGTTTCAAAACGAATTTCAAAATACGTAAAATGTCTCCGAACATCCAAAATTCAAAATTACACTTGCAGCAGCAGAGCAACTCCGCCAAGAACCCACTTGGCAGGCTTCTCCTTGGTACGCAAATTGAAAGTCCAGACAAACGTCGGACCTCTCTGCTTCGTCTTGTAAACTGGGCATTCGTAGATATTTCTTGCATCTTGTCGATCCACTGGGATCGCCTTGATAAAGATCACAGGCATTGGTGGGGCGAGTTCCTTCAGTCGAGCTTCAGCAATCATGCCCGTCTGTGTGTCCCACCGGGCACCTTCCATGAAGAGACCACAAACATAAGCGCCCTCTCTGGGTGGTCCACCCATGTCCTCTCGATTCTTCTTTGTCACGTCACACTGCAAGCACATCCTGTCCAATGGCCATTCGTTCTTACGTGCCATCTGCTGCATAATGGCCGTCAAGAAGGACTGCGGGTTGAAGAATCCTGCCAACCAGACGGCTGCAGGCAGTTGGAAGTCGGAGACCCAACTTTCAAGCTCCTTCACACGCAGCAGCAAGTCGGCAAACCATTGGGTTAGACCAAACAGCGATGGGTAGGCTCTCTTGGACCAGCTACCTGGCACATTGTCCAGGAACAAAGCGTTGCTCAGGTCCTCCATGTCAGAGGTGATTGTCAGTTCACCCTAGAAATATAAAACATGATTTTTTAAATTCTTTTACTGACGGACAAATGTCATGAACATAGTTACATGTTGTGTTCATAATGGCCCCTGTTGGTAGTGACGGACACGTATCCAATGTCTCCAGCGACGTTAGGCGGACTAACGACTTGAAAACAACAAACTAGCATCTTATTTCCACCTGTACATACAAAATTATACATAAATTCTCATTATTTCTCAATTCTGTATAACAATACTACAATTTATCACTCAAATACTCCACCTGGTTTTTGAACTTTGTCAACATCTGTGGTTCAACTCTGCATTACATGCTTGCATACTCATCGTTTCTAACATTTTAATACTTCTAGTGACAACCTACCTTCAAGCCCAGATCCAGCTCCTTGAGAGAGCGTTTCATTTCATTTGTAAGAGTGTTCATACGCTCAGTTTCCTGGAATGCCACAATGACGTATGGTGTTCTTTCCTCAACAGGGACTTTGGCCTGGATTTCCATCATGTTGAACTCCTCTGGCAACTTCTCAACAATGTCATCCAGGATCTGTTTGATCTGCGATTACACAAAAAACAACAGATTTAAATGACTTGCGCAAAGCATGTTTAATCAAAATAAAACCGTTATTAATTTACCATAATGGAAACGAATCCTTCCTTAATGTACACAAGCATGGGAACTACTAGTGCAAAGAACTGCTTCATTCGATTGGTGCCACATATCAAACTAACCACAAACTGTAAAACCAATCGACTCTTGAACATTGACTTGACTCACAGATCATAACCCCAAACACACCCTTTAACACCTGCCAGTAATTGCATCCTGTCAATCAACTTTACACAGCCACTCACCTTCTCCTCTCTGCTGGCACCAGCCCCGCCTCCAGCACTGGCATCACGTGGCTGTAACTCAAACACTGTCTTGAACAGAGTCTCGGACAGTGTGGTCAAGAACTCGATCTCCGAGTTGGGATGCAGGCCATACAGATACGGGCTCTCGGGTGGGAGGTTCTCATCGATGTAGGCATGGTATCCCTTGTAGTCCGAGTTGGGAGGGATTGGGAAGCCAGGAGCAAGGTAGAGCTCACCGTCGAACTGGAATAGAGAACAGAATTTCATTGTATTGATTACAAACATAACTCGGCTACGGAGCTGCACTGAAGTGTGGTTGACAAAAATAGGTTTGTCTCCAACCCAAACAATCATTTATCAATGGACTGATTCCAAAAATGAGTTTAGTTTTGAATAGCTCTATAAAATATTCATATAGGACAACTCAGTATCCAGCTGGAACTCTGTCCTAATTTTTATTACACATAGCATATTATCAGATTGTATTCTTAACAGCAAATTTCCCAATGATAGCTGGCATCATTTATATGTCACACATAATAAGAAGGTGAAAGAAAATTTGGAAAACTGTTTCAGTGTTTAAAGGTATAGGCAACCCAGTTCACTTACCATGTCTGGATGCATGTACTCTTCCAGATAAGTTCTACACAGTTTCCTGTCCCAGTCATCAGTGATGTGACCTCCGTACATGATCTCTCCAAACAGGTAACGCAGATCTTCCCATGGTACCTTCGCATTGGCCTCCAGGTAGTTGTACAGTACGTTAACACTGATCGTTAGATCACCTGAAATAATTGGGCTTGCAGTTATTTGGGTATAGTTAAAGGAGAAACAGCTCCAGAGCTAAAAAATTATTAAGGTCAAGGCCGTACAAGTGTTTGCTTTGATATTGATTCATAAGATTATGTCTGTTACTCGAGCAACCAGAAGTCCAGTTTTAAATGTGACATAATGTAACAATGAAGTTGTGTATTTGTCATCATAACATGCTATTGTTCCCACACCTAACCACAGCAAAGTATTTTCTCAATTCAGATTCAGCGGTACGAGTTTGACGAAGCTTTCTATGAGAAATCAAGCACTTCTCATGGAATATAACTAGGTTTTTCCATGTAAACAACAAGAACAAAGCGGAAAGCTGAAACACACTCGCAAACGGTGTGCATCTAGGGGAATTTTTTACTATCATAAATATGGCGCACAATATGTCAAACCCATACAATCTTGGGAAGGCATCCCCATTTCTCAAATACCGATTTTCATGAAAATCTGCATAGGTACTGAGGGCTGTTCCAGCAAAATCTGTGTGGGAGGGGGGGAAGGCAACTGAAATAAAAATTTATGGGTGGTTGCGTTTGATTTAAATTCAAAATGGCTGGTGGTCGTACTTCAAAAAAATAAAAATTTACAGGTTGTTGTTGTTTCATTGGGCCATAAATGTTTGATGGTGGGTAATTTTAGTAAATTTTATAAAAATCCGCACAGAATCAAAACCTGAAACAAAAATGCAACTTGCAAAAAGCTCCGACTTTTTCACTCCCTCCGATCTCCTCATCGGCATGCCCATAACACCATTTAACTACAGGTGCTCGAATTTCTCGATGGCTAATAACCATATATAAGAAACATATGTTTTCTTAGTAATGAATGACGTTAGAGGTGATGGAGGAACAGATAAACTCAAGCGCCTGTGCAGTCAACCACAAGAATAAAAAAAAATTACGGGTGGTTGCATTTCAAACTTATAAAAAATTACGGGTGGTAGGCTGAAGAAATAAATGAAAAATATGGGTGGTGGGTGCGAAAAATAGGTGCCTTCCCCCCCCTCCCATACAGATTTTACTGGAACAGCCCTGAGGTAAATGTAAAAAAATTGCCACAATAGGAGGCCCAGTGCTAGTCAATTCTGTCCATCTGTTGTCAAGATAACGGGAATGCACTTAGCGATTTGTGATCTTGTAACGGGGTTAGTTGCTAGTCACAGATGTAAAAAAAAATCCTGTGTGGCGCACATGTTCAACATTTAATTTACTACGTATCCGTACATCATGAATTTGTTTTCATTGCAGAGGTCACCGAGACTGAACAATGAGCTAATACTACAATACCCCTTACCAGTGTTGTAAGGGTAGACTCTGTTCCATCCTTGTGGACCAAACTTCCTACGCTCGCACACGACAGCATGGAAGTAGCAGAGGGCGAACAAGATGCTCTTGAACTCTGTCTCACGGGCGCACATCTCAAGTGTGTCCTGGATTATCAAAGGGAATGGTCAGTTTAAGTAACTACAGTAACTATACACTAAATAGTTCAAGCAATCGTTAAAAGGCAACTAACATAACTGACTTCAGTACAGACTTCATTAACTATCCATTGATTTGAAAATGGTTAATAAGAGAAAAATATCATAAAATACAATGCTTTAAAAAACCTCCGTCCACCCTACTTTGTGGTTAAAATCATTAACTTTGGAAATGATCCGCATAGCATCTACTTAGAGTAACTGAAATCAATCCGTTTGACACCAAGATTGGAAGTGATTTCTGAGCTTACAACTGAACTTGGTACAGTTGGAAGGAACAGATCCCCAAATTTAGACTGAAACCAATTGGCATAACAAGGATTAGGCTGGCTCCCTACCTTAACACTAAATGGGCACAATGCTCAGTTTTGGGGATTAAACCAAAACTCAACAACACCTCACCTGGTTGAAGTTATAGAGAGCCTTGTGCAGGTTGGCGTGCATTCCTGTCGGTGGCTCGTTGGTGATTTTAATGGCGGACTCGAGAATACCTTGTGGGATAATATGGTATTCCGGTGATCCAGCAGGCTCGGCAGAGATGTACACACGGTATGCTGGATTAGATTCTAAGCTGTACTGCTCAATCTTCTTTTCCAGGGTCCCCAGCCATTTGGCTACCAAGTGAACATTCTGGAAACAATAAGGTCGGGTTAAGCTGGAATGCTATCTATCTGATACACGAGACCCTGATAGAAATGAATAATCGGATTATAGCCTTCACAATCAAAAATTATCCTCTGTAAGAAGTTGACTGAAACTTGCATGGTTTGGGAGTAACCAATTTTATTCCTTGGTAGCAAGTCAAATATAAATGCCGACATAAAATCAGAGGGTAAGGTTTAAGCAAGAAACACAACTAACTGTTTTGCATTATTTTTGATACCCAGACCATAATCAAATAAATTGAAGAAAATTAACAAATCTTTAAAGAACTGCTTATTTGTGAGGTTATTTTGTTCCTGGAACTTGTCTATAAAACACTGTTGGCCATAAATGGCTGTTTTATAGGCATATACTACATGCAAAAACCAAATATTGGTGTTCATAGCAATAACAACTATGATAGACAAAACCACTTGAAGAATGACCCACATCCCCCTACTCCCCAAAACAGCATCCAAAAAAGTACCCTGGTTATGCAGCAACAACCAATCACAGACATCCACCAGCAGAATGAACAAGTGACCCCCAAACAATATCTAAAACCTTTCAAGGCTCGCAACCACAACCAATCATAGTCGCCCACCTGCAGAATGACCCAGTGACCCTCTTTGGCAGCCAGGTCCATGGCCTGCTCAGCAACGACCTCCTGACCTTGACCCAGTGAGATATTGTGGAAGTTCCTGTTGTCGCCGGTGAAGCCCAGTTTTTTGCCCAGTGCTTCCACATCTTTCAGAGGATCGACACCTGGTGATAGGATGAAAAACACTGGCGTCCCTGGCCCGGATTCTTCATAAGACGTCGCAAATGGAACTGATCGGCCCTCAACATATTTTTGTCCCATTTTTTCTTCTACAAAAGCCCTAAAATAAGAAAATTCAATGTCACTAAATAAAATCATATACAGTTTACTGAGTGCTGTATTTGTCAATAATAATAATACGAGTAATAAACTGAAAAAAGTTTGAAATTTATTTTAAAACTACTTGTTATAATCCCTCAACAAAATGGGTTGCTTTAAAAATACTCACGTGACAGCGTAAGTCATACGGTCAGGCCTCAGTGCTCGCATCATACACAGCTTCTGTAAAGCATTCTTGTTCTTCCACTCCTGAGGGAACTTCTCCTTCTCAGGGCACTCACTCTCAACAAACTTCTTCCAGCGTTTTGCCGAGCCCTCGATGTCACGGTCGAGGTTTCTGAATTCATCCATTGCTGCCAAAGCCTTGATGCCACCCCAGCCGATGTTGCTTAGGAAGTCGACGGGACTGGTGAGGTTCGGAACTGCGGGGAAACGTAGCAAGAACGTGAGCTCGACTGGGTTGATCTCTTTCTTCATTGTCAGGATTTGGAAAGCAACCTGCGATGTAAAGATGAGCTTGTCCTTCTCAAAGAGACCCCTGGTGGTATACATGAACACAGAGTAGGTGATGCAATTGATCAGGTTCAAAACACGGGCCTTGACTTCTTCAGCTGGTTCAGCTCTGTCGATGGCAGTTTCGAAGACAACGCTGAATGCCTGTGGAATGAGAAATAGAAAAGGTTAAATAATTAAGCTGTGCAAAGATGAACAACACAAATAATGGGCAATTTGTTACTTTGCACAAACAATACAAAGTTTAACAATATTATATCTTGGAATGGATATGAATTAATAAAAACTATCCCAGTGACCACTCTCTCCAAAACCCAAAATAAATTGCTATCAACCATTCTGTCATTACCAATTTAGCTAAGACTCACCTTCAGTGAAAACTGGTACATGGGGTTGATCTTGTTCAGGTCATTCAAAATGAAGTAGAGCAATGACGCCCTTGCCGCAGCTGGCCGATAGCTTTCACGTGCCTCGTTGATCTGCACCTCGGTCACCTTGGCTTCTTTCACTTTTTCTTCAATTTCCGCCGCTGTGCGTTTCGTTGTCTCCAGATTCTCCACCAACGCCGTGTCACCAAGGAAGTTTCCCTCGGCAGCTGACAGACGAGCGAGTAATGAATCTTCAAGCTCCTTCAGTGTGATCTTAAACTCATTCTGCTGACGCGTCAAACTCGACTTAAGCTCCTCAAGGTCAGGACGTTCCTTGGCCACAACTGCCGCCAACAACTGATCTTCCAGACCATCTCTGGTGACAGTGAAGTTGATGAGTGTTGTTTGAGCCTGCATCTCTGGCTTGTAGTGAGGGTTGGCTAGCTTTGTTTGAATAATCAGCTTGAACTCGGGGTTCCACTCCACCTGAGTTAAACAGATTGCAATAGTAATGATGCCAGTGCTGCAAGTCTAGTTTAGCCCAAGACTACTGTCCGAGTTCTAGTAAAACTTTAAACATATATGAAATTCTTTTATTTCTTCGTGAGTCAATGTTAATGAAATATTTGATCATTGAACTGGTGAAATAAAAATTGAGTGAAGACAATTGGCTTGGTCCACAACATACATTAACTGAAATGAAACTTAGCATAAAAGTCAATAATTACCTCCTTGTCGCCCATCTTGACTGCCCGTCCCTTCTTGATGGTGTTACGGCCCATCACATGATCCAAGACAGGGTCGACATTCTCACCAATGAACTCAATCAACACCACATCACCGCTGGATATTGCTGCTTCAATGGCATCCAAATATCCCTTCTGTCCCAGACGGACCACTCGAAGGTTGTCGCCGTACTTGGTCTTAATCCACTTGATACCCTGCAACTGAGGATCAATCATCAGTGGCCAACGTTCGCAGTTGGACAATATCGTGGCGTTCTCTGTGGACATCCTGTCGCTAGGCAACCCCTCGTTGTTCCAGCCGGCGATGGTGGCATCATCTGTAAGCATAGAAAGTGGATCCAACTCCGGTGTGGTGGGTATGGGCACTTTAAGACCTTTAAGGAATGGCAGCCAATGGTTGTTCATCATGTCGATACGGTAAGGCTTAGTGAAGCAGCCGGCGTAAGAAACAAATGCTGTAATGAGAAGCACATCACCGGGCAGTGTCTTCTCTTGCTCTTGGAATCCTTTCACAGACTCCGCCCAACGGACGTTCTCAGAGGCCAGCCCTCCGACAAGACGATTGGCCAACTCGATGGTGCGATTAGTGTTGTCAGCCTCTTGTTGACACCGCAACTTCTCGCTGGTCGCCCGTTCGAAATCAGCAGTCAGTTTTCCGAGAGCTTCTTCCAGGGCTGCTATCTTGTTCTTAATCACCCTCATCTTCTCTTGGGCCACGGCCAATTCGGCATTGGCTTGATTAAGAGCGAGTCTCTTGGGCTCCACATCACAATAGACTTCGTAGAACTTGACGATGTTGATGACCCATGCACACATACCAGCTGCAGCAGCAGACTTGGTGCGCACAAAATCGGCGTCGAATTCTGAATCCTCCAGATAAGGTCTAACAGCCTTCAGTGCAGCATCTGGGATGTTCTCCTTGTCGTAATTGATGAGAGAGTCCAAAAATAGATCAACCTAAAACAAATTCAATAATAGTTAAAGCATTTCTGGTTATCGTCTCAAAGACTTCAACAGATTTATGTAAGAAAATATGGTTAAAAATCGCACATCTCTTAAGAAGTCAAGTGGAATTTACTGGACAATCTAGGTAAACCTAAGTCTATGTTACATTTGTCAAGCAAAAACTTTTGATCTACTTAATGCCCAAGGGATTTACATTGACGTCATAAATTTACTAATTGGTGGGTGGCAGTAAAGGCAAACACAAGTGTTCAAAACGGATTACAATTTAAATTTAAATTTGGGGGGAAGATGTTTAGATCTCGAGACTGGCGTTAATTCTTTATAAAGACATCCTGTTTCGACCATGCATTCTCACCTTTCCCATGATCAACTTGGCGGCCTTCCAGCTCCTGTCTTTGGGGACCTTTCCACCTGGCGCCAGCAGCACCATGACAGCCCCCAGGACATTGACGACAGCCCCCGGGGGTGAACCAAATGATTTCAGTTCTGTCAAGTTGTTCTGCAGGGAGGAAAATAAATACTTGATCAGTTACACTGCAAATACAAGTCGTTTAAGAATGTGGACATTGTCCCAGGTGCTCGCACAATACATAAAGGGCAGGTACTGAGAAGTCTTTATGGGCTAATTGTATCGTTAACAGCTTAGCAACCTTACTAAGAGATATGCGTTTCTGTTGTTGAGCTCTTGATATAGATTAACTAACTCGTACCTTTAATCGACAGGCCACTGTTTTTGGTTTGTGTTCTTTGAAAATTCACGCAATGACGCAATAGAATACCTTTAATAAATTATCCATACTTTCAAAAACAAAAGGTCATCTGAACCCAGATGAAATGGACCCGGATGCTTAATTCTTTTTTCTTTATAAAGTGATGCACAGGTTTAAAATTGAGTTGGTTGAGTACTGGACAGAGCCAATCGTATTGTTTTCTGTTCAAACATTTCATTCCTCAAAGTCCAAAGTTTATTTGTTGGACACGAAATATAACACAAATTTCAGAAAAGTCAGTCCATGAGGTTCTGTGTAGCGTGGGTCAATTAATGGGGTGGAAACAATTGAATGGCAGCGCCCCATTCTGGGCTGGGCTATTCAAAACCCCTTGGAGGTAACAAATAAAATAATCATCTTCTAAGCTGGGTGCAGCCGATGCGACTGCAGTTGCTCTTCCACAGAACATTTGATAAATTTCTAAAATTTTTGCTGAACACCTTGTACTAACCTTATTCAGCGTGTTCAACGCCTCCTGTGCAGCCAGCAGGGCAGGCTCTGCAGCTGCCAAGTCACGCTCACAGTCAGCTGCCTTGACAGACACGTCTTTTTCAATGGCTGTTACTTTCTTCTCCTCTTCATCGGCAACAGCCTTCTCCTTGGATACTTTTTCTGTCTCGGCACCAACCACCTGAATTAGCTTGTTGGCGTCCTCGTTCTTTTGAGCTAACTCCACTTCTTGGGCAGCTAGCTTGGACTTCAGGTCATCAACCTGGAGAAACACAACTGTTTGGTATTAAGCACATAAGGTAACTTTTAACAGATAGGTCATTCAAACAAATCTACAAGGCAATGATACTGGTCATTCACATGCCACATACTAGTGAAACTTAACCACGTGCCTTAAAGCCATGTACTATTGTTCTGTAATCATTCCATTAATCCATGTTAAGTCATTGTTTCCATAGGAATATGCTGTACGAAACATTTCCGCGACCTAATGCAAGTATACAGCTCCACAAAATTCTCAACCCATTTCACGAGACTGCATGTACAATTTATCATCGTGTACGGATTAACAGAAAAATTACTGTAACCTCAACAAGCACAAACCTGTGACGCAGTACTGTTCAACTTCTCTAGACCATTTTCCAGACGCTGCATCTTGGCTTGCAGCTCTGCACTGTTCATCTTTAATAGCTTATGGTAGAGAGCAATTTGTTCCAAGAAGCTCTTGGGTGTCGTGTAGTTATACCGGCGCTCGTTCGACAGATACATCTGACTGATCTCATTCACCGATGTGTGCACGTACGCCATAAAGTCAGCCACACTATTCACGAGCTCGGACTGTGGGGCAATAAAAACATTTACATTCAACACTGTGCCAAGAGAGAATGTACAATACTACTGTGTTGTTACGGACAGTACATTTTATCATTACTATGCTTGAAAGTCTTTGAGATTCAGTTCTGAAGTTAATAGTAATATTCAAGAATTTCTAGACATTAGCATACTGTTTAAATAACTGTGACTGCCTAATACAAATGAGTACTCCTAAGATTTTAGTTACATAAGCTCACTTATTTAAGAAAAAAAATCACATTCAGAGCGTAACTACTGAAACACATAACGGACAATAATTATGAAACAAAACAGTCACTTACTGGGAGTTGTTCAATGTCACCAAGGAAGCGCTGACTGACAGACACAAGCGCCTGCTGTGGCCATTCGTGGAACCAATCGATGCTGGTGCAGTTGACCACAGCCGGGAACTTACGCGCTCTCACACGAATGGTTGCACCCACAGGTGAAAAGCATAACACAACCTGCACAAATTAAATGATGATTAATTTACTATTATTAGCATACAGGTTTACTTATGTTGAAAACAATGCAGTGAGTTTTTACAGGCAGGAGAGGTCATGTGTGCAATGGATTGTGGGAATCTTTCTGTCACAACAGATAAAACAGACACACCAGGTAGCTCAAAGAAAGGGGGCCGTCTCTACTCTGGGAGGTGCACAAGTTATTTTTTTCTATCCAGAAAAAAGTCAGTGGCATTTAACTTGGGACTAATTTACACAAAAAATTCAATGTTATTCCAGAACTGTTTGTTATATTACTGCCGCGCTTTCTTTAGAAAAAAAATCACCACTTGAATTAATTACGAAACACAAATTCAGAAAAGAATTTTAAAATATTTCCAAAACATGACACTAGGATGAAATTAAAAGTAAGACAATAACATTCAAACTGTACCTTTAAGGTTTTCCTGACACGTTCGATAAAGAACTTCCAGCAGTTTTCTCGAGTGTCTTCCAGCCCTTGACCTTTGACTTCATTCCTGACTCCACTAATGATGTTTTCAATCTCATCATCAGGAAACAGATCTGGGATCTCACCAGATGCCAACAAATCGTTGATCAACACTAGAAACTTCTCATCGGCAACCTGCGCGTCAGTCATCAGGAAGACGGTACCCACGTTCTTCACACCAGCTTTCATGTACAGCTGCGCCAGATCCAACTTCAAATCTGGAATGCCGTAACCCTTGCGCAAGGTCACCTGGAACACCTCCAGACTACTGATGAAGGAGGAGAGACGAGAAAGAGACTGTTTACCGCTACCACCGACACCAACGAGCAGAGCATTACCTCGAGGAGACTCCAGAATGCGATTGATCCGACATATATGCTCCATGGCATCCTCGAACAAAACCAGATTCATGGCGGCATTGATCTCATTGTAGTTATCCATTGCGTCTGTCAGAATTTTTGTCAACGATTCCCAGCCTTCGACAGGGAAGTACTTGGGATCCCCAATGCCCGTGGCAAAATGACACCAGATGTTAGGCTTTTCCAGAACCACGGCTTCATCAAGATCTTCAAAGTTCTTCTTGACAATCTCCTTCTTAATCTTTTCAAAGGTTTCCTGGTCCTTTTCGTCTACAAGCTTGTCGCCATACACCCGCTCCGCCTCATGCAGGTAGAGACGCAGCAAGTCCATTGGCTGCTTAATGCATTCAGCGGTCGAGAACAACAGGCCTGAAACAACAATTTGACACATGATAGATTTGGTAATAGTCACATACAGGGGTGCTGGATTTTGAGACCCACATTAGGTGCTATAAATGCTTCTAACAGGTTGTAATTACAATAGGCAGTTATCACAGCGCCTAGACTTATTTGGGGATTATAGGGAACACAGATGGATATTTTATGATGACTTTTGCCTGTTCATGGCAATATTCTTTCTACGGACTATAAAAACTAAATCTGCCATTGAAAATTAAAATTTTTCATTGTTTGAACAACAACAATCAGTTAACTACATTAACAGAAGAGCAATAACGTGCCTTGCAAATGCTGTTCCTTTGTCGATATGTCCCAACCTCTATTGTGTAACCTGAGTAATACGATGGGCGACTTGACTTGTGTATCAACCACTTTGGTTATCATAGTGATCTTAATAAGCCCAACGAATGCAGTGAAATTTGAACGGGGGTGCTAGTTCTCAAGATGTGGGACCCTTATAAGTGGCTATGTAAACTAGATTTTCTTGTAAACAACAACTTAATAATATGCTAAAAACAACATTTTTATACACGGCTTGAATTCTTTGAGGTCTTTCCTATGACCCCAAAGGCTAAATCTTTTTGAATAGGTCGAAATTCTCTGCCTACAATTAAATAAAAATTCCCTTGAATTCTTAAAGTATCAATAGTGAACTCGAATCCCTAGCTATCCGGTACTAATTGTCAGAAAACATTAAGTGCACCATACGTTTCGATCTAAAGTGGAGGCAATAATTACTGTTTAAGACTTACTAATTATTGGATTACTGGACAAACTACGGCTGGTTAACAGTAATTAATGCTTTGATAAGCAAATGCTACTAGTTATCTGAAAATGCAACTTGAACGTTGCAATGAAAATATCATTTCTAATTTTGGTGCCAGTTTGTTCCCACAGCATTGCTAGGATTATCTGGATACCTCAATACACTAGAAATAACAAAAATTTGTTGAAGGCAGGCATTAAGTCATTCATTTCTAATACCTTGGAAGATATTGGACAGATCCCTCAAGTTGAACACGTAGTGGAACTTGATAGCTGTGGGCAAGAAACACTGAGCCACCTTGGCGTGCAAAGCTAGCGCACCCTTGACCACATTGGGTACAAACTTGGAGATGACGCTGGGCATACTGGCGTACGCGGTGTGCTGAGTCAGGATGGATGAATAGATAGTCTCCAGAGCGTCTACACCTGGGAAGCTCATGGCAAACACGGAAAAGTGACGCTGAAAAGAAAACATATTGAAGTAAAAGGGGTAAGGATCGCAGACTGTCATTTTGATTTGAAGAATTGATTTGTAAGAGACAGTTATACTTAAAATAAATATAATTGTACCAACAATGGCAATGTCCAATGGGAAAGATAAAACAAAACAAAGCTGGCCTTTAGTGGGGCTGTGGCTTACCTGCAGACGTGGGTTGATGGTGAAGCTACCAGCTGTGGGGTTCATGCAGGCGACATACTGTGTATTGTGCACCTCCTTCAGAGACAGCTTGGCTCTGTCGTACCAGTGACTGTAGTCAATGTGTTGCCGGATCAGTGTATGTGGTTGTACAGTGAAGTACATATCAACCTAGAATACAATAAAACACACTCAGTTGCATACAACGAAAAAATGCCAACCTAGAACACGATGAAACACAGTCACTTGTATACAACGAAGCATGTCAACCTAGAATACAATGAAACACATTCAGTTGTATACAACGAAGTACATGTCAATTAACCTAAAATACGATGAAACACATTCAGTTGTATACAGTGAAGTACATGTCAACCTAGAATACGACGAAACACATTTAGTTACATGTGGTTGTATAGTGAAGTATCTGACAGTAATACCACAAGACACTTATTTCTCTTGGATAAGGTGTGAAATTTTGACCTTTTCAGACACCTTCAAAATCAAATGCTGTTTCTAAATTAAAGAAATTGAAACTAAGAAAACTGCCTTATTCTCCTAAGTATTGTCTGCCTTTATTTCTATTCTGCAACAAGATTAAAATCTAAAATCTAATTAGATCCCCTGTTTCACACCCACCTCGGGCATGTTCATGTCATCAATGAAGTAGATAAGCTTCTTGCTTCCCGGTGGGCCGTAGTTTCGTCCGGCCTTCTTCTCCAGTGGCTTCTCTAGAACACCCTGCAACATGGCCGACGTCGTGTAGAAGTTGAACGGTACGTTCGTGATGACGTAGTTCTCGTCAAAGCTGGCCAACTTGCTTGCCATCAGGACAGTCTTGCCAGTACCGGCATTACCCACCAACATGACGGGACGCTTGCGTTCAAGGAGTAAGTCCATAAAGTGGCGGACACGGGTTGTCTCAGCTGTGTGCACTAGCGCCGCCTGTGGGAAGGAAGTGGGATGACAATCTGGTTGGAATTTTTGTAATATTTCATGGGACTGAACAAGCAGGAAGCTGCGCGATCAATTATGAATTGACTTTTATAATTAGGATAGGAAATCACTTACATCTTAGGTCAGCAATTAGACAGCATCACACATTGCTTTAATTAGCATCTAAATCTTTTTCCCCCGAGAGGACAAAAACAATATCGAAAAAAAATCGATTGCGAACTGACTGTGAAGCTAGTATCTAACCATTAATCATTTGGTTTACATGTTACAGTTTTCTTCTTAGGGTACACCACAATGGTGGTCTCAGTAGAGCAGACGATAACTTTTTAACGCATTGTCTGTTCACAACATTATAGCTCAAAACTACACAACGATGGCCGTATTAAAATGTCCCATATTAGGAACCAGTCAGACATGCTTTAATTGATACCTGTAGGGGCATGTCAGGATCCAATTCAAATTTAGGCACCCTCTTGGACCAAGGCTCGAACTTTTTGGTCTCCGGGTCGATGTAGTAGTCAAACAATGTACCAGCTGATGGGAACTTGATGGTCTTGAATTCTGTTATCCACCATTTGGTGAACTCCACTCGGTAATCAGCCAACTGAAAACACGACGTTGTTAAGTATCAACAGACAGATTAAAATGAGTCTCAGAACCATTTTGTAACTAGTAGCTCATTTTCATTGTTTTATTGTAGAGCATTAACTCTGCACATGGACGAGAATTATCACCCCCAGAAAGTGTTGAGGCACGATGTACTTTAAGAACCACTAACAATACAAAACAATGAAATTTTAAAGCAAAATTATTTGGCTCATTGTCAAATAATTTTCAATTAATTTACGTTTGATTTTCATCACAATTTCAGGGATGAAAGATACATTTTGACAAAAATTCAATCCTTTTTTACATTTTAAAAATTCTGCAACATACTCAGACCAACTGAGAGAATCGATAGTGAAGCTTGGCTGGCACCTACCTGATCTTGGTACATGCTGCTGCCAAACGCCCAGATAGTACAGAACACAAAGTAAAGCTCGTACAACTCCTTGGCACAGTCAGGTGGGGTGTTCTCTGGTGTCAGGAAGCACTCTAGCAGGTAACACAGCATCTGAATGTGGCTGACTTCAGCAATGGGCGTGATCTTCTTGAACCTTGTCTTCAACACGTCCAAACATGTGGGCACGTACTTGTCAAACAAGATCATCAGGTTGGCTTTCTCAGATTGGACCTCGCGCGTGTCGATCCAACTGGTGACGAACGGGTTCCAGCCAAGATCAGCAGGATTGATGTAGAGGATACCGGCACGGGAGACCGTGGCAGGTGTGGCGGTCTTCAAATGACTGATCTCAAACAGCAACCTCATTGACGGCGTCAGGGGAATGCGCTCGTTACTGGCCAACGTCAACACTTTGTTGTCATCCATCACAGTGTTGAGAGATTCGATCCACATAGGGTCAATGTCACCATCCAATACAATCCACTTTGGGCCGTCGTGCGTCACGTTGGCGAGATCGCGCATGATAACGGAGAAGAGACCGTCTTTCCACTCACGCGTTGCCGGGTTGATGATACCAAACAGTTCGTCGTTGGTCACAGCCTTGGGGTTCAGGTCCTGTGCGATGGGCTTGCGTTTCTGATTCTGATAGCATTTATGCAGAGTTTTCCACACCTGAGACTTGCCCGTTCCAGCATTACCGATGATGAAAACGGAGTGACGAACCTCAAACAACTCTTGTAGCTGCACAACCTGTAGGAAGATCAATGTAGGACTTAATGCCTGAGAGAGCACTTTGGACATAACATTGAAGTGACCAGTGACAAGATTGATCTAGACAAGGAGAATAACAGTGTCCGCATGAAAATTTTGAGGCGACAGTATCACTGGGCAAAGGGAATAGCAGTTTCTTTGATCACAGACTACAATG
This sequence comes from Phoronis australis, assembly GCA_002633005.1. Classification (NCBI taxonomy): domain Eukaryota; kingdom Metazoa; phylum Phoronida; family Phoronidae; genus Phoronis; species Phoronis australis. The sequence goes on along the minus strand of NMRA01000006.1, from coordinate 2,018,529 downwards.
AAAAGTTCCGATAAATATGATCTATTGGATGAAATAATACACAAAACGTAAGTCTGTAGTTTTCCTAACAGTGCTCATTCACTAACATGCCATACTTATTATTTTATTATCATCATCATTATTATCATCATCATCATCATCTCCATTGTCATTCAGCATTTGCATCATCTAACTTGTACCTTAAGAACAAAACCATCTTCAGGCTGCAGCTTCAGATCAAGCGTTGCCTCTCTGACAAGTTTCTCAAAGTCAGGGTCTCTCTTCCGTGGCACGTCAAGGGCAGGGAACAAGTCACCAATCAAACCGAGGAACACAGGAGAATCGTCAGTGACAATCTTGGGCACATTGAAGTCCCTCAGGGCTCTCATCAGTACCTGGAAATGAACATCAGTAGACAGTTTCAGTGGATGTGACCGCTCTACTACTTCTACACCTGACTGACCACATTGCCTTCCAACCATGTCAATGGCTTCATGAAATTTTATAGTTGTACTACGACATGAACATCGCACTACGCAAAAGTAGGATAACGACGACATAACTCGATCACTACGGTGACACACAACAATGTGAAATTGCAGAAAATTTGATAAAATACAAATTTTGAAATTTTATAGTCTCAATGCAGGATAATCCAGAGACTGTTCAAATGCAGTGTAAAAACCTTTTATCTATCTTTTGCCTATATGAAATTCTTTTAAGAAAGAAATAATTAAGAAAACTACCAATCAAACAAAGGCATAGGTGGTACTACACAACAATGAACTCACCTGATCTTCAGGCCTCCCAGGGTCACCTCTCTTGAGGGCACCAGCCACTACAAGTACAGACTTGATGGCCCTTAAGCCCCAATCATAGTGGTCCTGTTTGGACAACAGTTCCTTACACAGTGTGTAGAGTGTGATGAACTTCCTGGCCAGGAGACGAGCTTCAAGGAAACCCTCGGCCACCAACATAATCTCACAAATCAGTTCAAAGTCGGGCACCACCATGGCACATGGCCTGTAGTGAGGATAAAACACATATTAGAATTAACTGTGATGAACAATTACGAGTCGAGCATGACTAAGGCAAAATGTTTGGGCTAACTAAAATCACGCTTTTATTAAGACATTTAACCTTAACGATGCATCAAAATAAGGATAAACTGACCAAACTATGGATTCCTAACATGCGATTGTAGCAAAGAGAAGTTGAATGTGGAAAGACTGTCCTGACGCATTTGTTACCAAAAGACAAATTTGAAATTCCCAGCAATTCAATTCATAGGCTACTAGGTAAAAAGGCCAATATTTTGGAATGGTATGTCAACTGTTATTTCTTCCATACTGTACAACTTAGAACTGCAATTAAAAACACATACTGTAATTGATTTACAACTCTTCCTATCTCACCTGAATAGAGCCTTCAAGTTCTCTGGCAGCTCGGTTCTTCCAGCGTAGCCTGGGTTCATGGTGATGAAGATGCCGACCGTCGGTATCAGGTTGATCTCTTCTCCCAGGAAGTCGAATCTAGTCTTCTTGTCACGGATGGCATCCTGAATGCATTTCACCTGGACCGCAACCACAGACAGGACCTCGACGGAGATGCGGTTGAACTCGTCGAAGCATCCCCAAGCACCCGACTGAGCAAGACCTTTGTAGATGTTGCCACATGACTGAAAGGGAATAAGAAAGCATATTCTGTGAGTACACGTTAATACAGAGCGATTCATTTTAGAGCCTTGCTCGAAAGTGGAACATAAAAAATATGATAAAAAGGGTGCACGCTAGAAACACTTCACAAGAACGCCAAGAAAAATAAGAAGCAAAGGTATGATAGTGTTCATTTCTGATGTTCCGTTCAATAGTGATTCATAAGTATTTCTGATGTTCCGTTCTATAGTGATTCACAAGTATTTCTGATGTTCCGTTCAATAGTGATTCATAAGTATTTCTGATGTTCCGTTCAATAGTGATTCATAAGTAGACCAGCATAGAAATCGGTTGACGATACAGCAAAAAATAACAACATCTAATTCTTACAAAAAAAAAACGATTTTAACAAGTCAAGAGCTGAAACAGATTTAGAATAGGCCATATCAATCTAAATTTCAATTACTGCAATCATATTAAACAAAATCCTCTTTCTTACACTTTTGACATTCATTTTGCTCTTTATTCAAAGAACATGAAAGCACATACTTTGTAGTCCATCTGTTCGGAGCAGTTGAACACGTAGACCATGATGCCGAGTGCACGTCCCAGATCCTTGGTGGTCTCGGTCTTGCCCGTACCAGCGGGGCCAGCGGGTGCACCACTCATGATGAGATGGAGCGACTGGGTGAGTGTGATGTAGCATCTGTCAGTGAGGGGTGTGATGACGAGGCGGGGTGTGTTGCCAAGGTACTCGTGCGAGTAGCGGAATTGGGCATCACAGATGTTGGCAAAGCAGTCCTTCTCGGTCTCATCCCAGCGATGACGCAGCTAGAACACAAAATTGATACAATTGAAAAATAGTTGTAATTTGATCATTATCATTAGGCCAATGTTATGGTCAGAAAATTAGAAGGCTTCGTAAAGAGCTGACTAAGTAAAATAGTCTTAATTATTTTAAAAGAATTAAATAACAGACAATAAAGTTCAATTATTAAACATGGATGAATTTGGTAAGTGTTCTCCAGTATACTGATTGGCAACAGCATGTCCTCTGCAGGGACTCGAACATGTACAGCAAGTACCTCGATCATTATTCACTGTAAAACAACTCACTGCTTTTTCCCAAAATCCATTAAAGCCATATCGAGCTCTGCTTCGGTAGTATGATCATTACCTTAGGACATCCCATTTCACACAATCACCAGTGTGGATTGCTTTGATTTAATTTAGTGACTTGTCACATTAGTATTACCAGTGATTTGATTTGATTTAGTGACTTGTCACATTAATATTACCAGTGATTTGATTTAGTGACTCGTCACATTAATATTACCAGTGATTTGATTTAGTGACTTGTCACATTAGTATTACCAGTGATAATTACCTGACTTAGCCACATGAAGGCTCCAGAACTCTCCACCTTCTGAACGATCATCTTGGACACCACATCACGGGCGTGGACATCAATAGTACAGATGGTCATGATTTTCTGCCGGTCACCCTTGGACAGTTGTCCAATCAACATGGTGATGAGCGAGTTCAGCTGGGCAATCTATAGGCAAGACGCGACACCAAAAAGCTTATAACATTGTATTTTTTTCTTGAAACACTTCAGTAGCAAAATGCTATGATGTTAACTGGGGAAAGAAAAACATTGCATTTAATAATATGATGAGCGTGAAAATGGTAAATCAGACATTACAATGATTATTATAATTATTATGCTAATTTAAAGGTATGCCAACCAAAAATATATAAAACAAAGTTATCATAAATCCACAGTCAATACACCTCACTGAAATTGTTACCTGTTTCTTGTTGTAGTCCTTCAGCGCGTTTTCATAACCCTCTTCCAGACGAGCAAACGACATGTTGACCTCTGTCGTCCACCAAATCTGTGTGCCACACAGTGCCACCTGGGCCGGGAAGTCGAACAGCCATTGATCACGAGGCTTCTCCTCATAAGCGGTGACAGCGTCAGCAAACTGAGCCAAGATGGACGTCCGCATGGAGTCCAGGACACGGTTCAACCACATCTCAACCTGCGTGCAGGTGACCGAAACAGAATGAGTAAAATGCAAACTGATGTTGTTACAACTGAAGAGACAAGTAAGGATTGGGATTGGTATTCAAATTATGCAGAAAACAATCACTTTCACTCCCAAGGCCAGTAGTACAAACTCCCAAATACTGATACCTCGAAGTCACAGACTACTCAGACGACACCTGAAAGAGCAAAATACCCACCCAAAATAACACCTCAGGGTAAAATGCCAACCTATGTTTGTGGCACATCCCTACTTACCTTTCAAATGGGAGAACTCCCAGCACAAACCGATTCAAAAGGTCTGCCCAACCTACCTGTCCACTGAGGTCACACTTGGCATCCATCTCCACGTACTCTCCATCTTTACTGTACATGCCCAGTGCAGATTTGAGGACATTGCCGTCTGAGTCTTCCTCCAGTTTTAACTTGGCCAGACAATCAAACAGCTTGGTCAAGTGACGCATCACCTGGTGAGATTAGAAAGGAATGTATGCACTCACTGGTTGAATAGCTGACTGAGACTTGAAAATGCAAGCTTATGGAAATGAATTAATAACCGTGATAAGGCAGGAAACAAACCAATCTTGACTGTTGTCATTCTAATTTGTAATCTTGACATCACACATCATTACATGTATAAGAGAAATAGCAGAATGTCTTAGTTGTTATTATATAGTTTTGCAATTTTTGTAGGCTATGTATATCATGAATTGAAAAGTAAACTCATAGATGAAGAGAAATTATGGCTGTTAACATCGCTTGTCACTTTTATCTAACAGACCAAATTTGATAAAGAAAACTGTAATTCTTAGCCAATTATTTCCTCCTGTATGCATAGAGTAGGTACCCTAAAGTCTGATTGGATTACTGTTTTTGACTGGTGGTCCTCATGGCTGAGGGGACCAGAGATTCTACACGTATTCTAGAATGTTCTGGGTTCGAGCCCCAGTCAGGGCAGCAATATTTTCAGACTTGAAGTGTAGCAGTGGGGCACTTTCATAATTCTTTTCTTCCATGAAGCCCATGCGAACAATAATTCTTGAAAGTCAAACTTAGTACAGCAGAATTACAAAATGTTGACAAGTATACTCACAGACTCTGGACTGTTGCCATTGGAGAGGATATCCAACAAGTCAGCAGAGGAGACGAAATAGAAGCGCGGGAAGGCAAGACGCTTGGTCTCCAGATATTCTGCCAGGGCCTTCTCACATAACACCAGCTGTCCTTGAATAGTTTCCAGCCTCTCGTACAAGTTTGGCTTGTTGGTTGCCTCAACTACATTGGTGGTCTTCTCAACCTCAGACACAAGCTCCTTGAAATCTGTGTCAATGCCGTCGAATCGTTTGGAGTCCTCTGGAAGCTGGTTACGGATATCCTCGGAGCCAATAAAGATGCTCTCCAAATGGGACCATGTGCGCTGCACCTCAAACCAGATGGTAATGACAGAGTCAGCTGTAGACAGCTTCTTCTGCCAGCTGGACACTTCCTCCAGGAAGTAGGCAATGTACTTGGAAGTCAGCATGTTCTGAAGTTGGACCTGTGGAAAAGAGAATCATCGAAGTCAGACACATTAGACACGATCATAAACTTAGAAGCGCACTTCTTTGCATTGCACAATTCAGTTACAAGAAATGACATAAAGAAATTAAGAAACTACTGGCAGCGTGAATTTCCAAGTAACAAATGCAATTTACAAAAGAATTAATATACAAACAAGGAAATGTCTGCTGAACAAAAGTACAAAGTCCTGACCAATCTTTCAAAATATGTGAAACTAGAGTCCTGGCACATCTGTGATTTCACCACCTTTCTTTTTATTTTATTGATCAATAGATTTACCCAACTTTAGATAACTAACTTTCACCAACAGGCAGTTCATATTGGTGGCATTACACCTTCCAAGTTCTTAAATCATTCCTAATGCCATTTTGGAGATGACATACATTTCAAAATGTTTTTACAACCCATCATTCAGTCTCTAATCTTTCCTCACACTCTGCACCCGTCCCCTCTCACACACCAGGTACACCCTCAACCCCTGTCTACCTGGTTATCCTCCAGAGTTTCAATCAATTCCTCGCTCGCCTGCAACATGGTGATCTTTGTGCGTGGGTGTTTTTGATGCTCAAACTCCATCACACTCCAGGTAGAGTTCAACTCTCTCAGTGTCTTCTCCATACCTGAAAGAGTCGTATAATGTAAATGAATAGACATGGCTCATGGTTTTGTCTAGTTGGCCAGAGTGCGGAGTTCAGCAAAAGTTTAAATTCACCTTACTATATACTTAGGTAATTTGAAACCAAAAACATGTTAAAGATACATAGTCTCATTAAATTGTGAATATGCAAATGAAGTTTCAAACAACCTCAGGTCCTCCAGTGTGCCCAAAACAATCCGAGAACCAGTTACCATTACAATCTCACGAAAATCTCATTTTGCGAAATTGTTTTTATGTAAATGAGTATGGTAATATTTCATCGGTACCCTAATGAAACAAGGCACAGTTTTTAATATTTGCTTATTTCACTATCAAATAATGATTGCATATTTGGAATAACTAGGGTTTTTTGTACGCTCACACTTCTTTTAAGTGTATCAGTTGTAGTGTATTCTTTAAAACCACTATTTATTTACAAATTGTTTCTTTTCTGATTATATTTGTACACACAGTTCTACAAGAAGTCACTAGGTGGCGCTTGTTACAAATGTAAATATTCAAGGTTTTAATGAGACATAGCATCTTTAAGTGAAGTAACAAAACCGGCATGCTTGCCAGCTTACCAGCTTACCATGACATTAATTCATGACACAAGACAGATTTTCCTAAGTTTTCCTTTTTAAGCATTAGGCATTCCACAGAAAAGAGAAGAACTGTATAAAGAACTAGCACATACGACTATACAGTAAATATATGCTTATAGACGTTGATTTCAAATACAAACCCATTTCCTTGACAGCCTTGTCCACAATGCCTCTTACTTCATCCTCATAGTTGTGCAAGTTGAGTGAGAGTAGATCAGACAGAGTTGTGTCTTCATTCATAGTGAACTTGACCTGAAGACAAGAGACAGGTGAGATGAGGACTCTGCCAACTACATTTAGGAATGGATTGCCGAGTCAAGGTTGATAACAGTTAAAGCTGCACTTATCAGTGAATGTAAAATTGAAAATCAACCTGAGCTTAATTTGCATTTGTAACAAATGACCAAATCTTTTAATTGCATTATGAATAATTGCATAATATTTAATATTCTCTGCTACAGAACATGAAATATACTACGAAAATGAACAATAATTGAAGCTATCAAACTAAATATCTATAAATGTCTATACTATGTAACAACTTATACAAATCATATTTCAAAATGCAGTCAAAGAGTGAGGAACTGTGCCAAACTATAACATGCAGCAATACAATCATAATCTCGTGTCGTAAGTGCAAAGTTAGACATGCAACACTTGTTACCTCTGGAGATCCCTGATTGGCACAAAGTTCGAGGAAAAAATTGAACTTCGACCAACACACAACATAGCAGAGTTCATAGTCAAAACACACGGAAGCTCTTTTTCATTGCACCCAAGTTGTCGAAATAAAGCAGCCTAAGCAATGGTAATCATCATGCAGCCAGTCACACTCTAAGCAATCAAAAGCCAGTTAAAAAACTGATGGAGAACACAGGTTCTCAAAATACAGGACCCCACAGTTACTTTTTCATCAACCTGCGAAAACTGCACTGCTGCAACACTGCAAATGTGCGCATTACCACCAAAACTCTGTGAAACAATCTAAACCACTTTTCACTCCACACGCCTCCTCCCACTTACCCCTGTGGCTTGCATGAGTTGTTGCCAATGACGATCACGAATAGCAGAGTTCTGCAACTCTCCAACCGCCCTCAGTGACGTCAGCATGTTCTTCACGGAATTCTCCACCCCACTGTACACATCCCAGGCTCTCATCTCCTTGTCTAGACCACGGATGTCTTTGGCAAACTTTTTGCAGTCCATGTCCATAGTCTCAACATTAATCTCTAACCATGGGGTCGTCTTCCAGTCTTCAATACTCGTGCGAACAATGAACACGTAATCCCAGAGCGTCTTGAGGAGCTTGATCTCCTTGCGACACTGTTTAAGCTGTTTGTAGTCGGGAGTGTTGACCTCAAAGAGACCAGCTGATTCCAGAAGTACGTCCATCTCTTTCTCCATCTGGTGAATGACTTGGTGTTGCTGTGGATAAAGCATTTTTCATTAAGATCGCTACTGAATGCATCATAAATAACCATGAAATGAAATACACATTTCTGTAAGTACATAAACTGATGGTTGTCATTAAGAAGAGATTTATTTGTGTGATGGATAAGTGAGTCTTCAATAAAATTTTGTGCATACATAATACTTATGACATGACTGCCTCATCACCAATTTACTTAATTAAATAATTACCAAAAATAAGTAACAACTGACAAGTAATACATTGTTACCAATGAATGAATCAAAATTCCACAAACATTGACAAAATAAATACATCGTTATTTCCAAAACAATCCCCCAAGATGTAAATTTATGCAAATCAAATAATCATAACAAACATTTACCTCGTCAATCTGCACATATGGGTCTTCACAGTTGTACCAAAAGGGTCCAATCTTGCGGAATACCTCCCTGAAAGCATGTTGCTGAACGTCAAATGAGGCTGTCTTCTTCCTGATGTTGGCGACTTCATTAGCCTGCAGAGGCGCCACCTGTTGCTTGACGGTGATTGCAATTTTCTTGCTGTTGTTCCATTGCTCAGGCAGTTCCTAAAGATCGAAATGGTAAATTGTCATCTTCATTGTCTGGAAGTCTTTATTATGTTCCAAAACAACTGGGTCACTTTAACTGAGCGTATTACTTTGTAAATCATTTTATGTCTTTAAGACAATTGTAACTGAATTGTCAGTCATTCGTCAGCAGGTAATTGTCCTCTGTCATAGGTCCACTAAAGGCTGATCGGATGAGCACTAAGACCAGTCCGTGCTTAAATGTGTTTATGTTGATGATTAAAATTCCTAGTGGCCAATTTTAATGCATTCCTCAAGTGATCCATATATTTCAAATTCGTTTGCAAACTTGACCCGTAGCAGTATTTCTTTAGAAACCATGGCCAGCGTTCCACAAATTCAAGAACGTCACAAACATGCAAGAACACGCAAGTCTTCACCAGGCATCTTTATACATCACAAGCCAAGCACCTGATCACACTAGCTTTACTAGCAAAATTCTTGCATTTACAGAACGCATCCCTGAATTAGTCTCTCTACCATCAAGAAAACCTTTCACCTACCTCAAGTTGTGTGTGAACCTCCTCTGGCATCTCTTGGTCGTATGTCTTCAGAAGTTCAATTGTCTGCTTCAGTGGCTCAAACATTTCGTCCGTGGTTGCCTGTCGGTCCTTAACAGCCAACAGGTGACCCATACAGTCAACCAGGCCATTGTAATCACCCTCCTCCACAGGGGTTTGCAGACCCTCGTCAGCCACCTTGATGAATTCGGCTAACTCACTCAGACTGGAACAAACAAAAAGAATTTGTAAGCTTTATCTTTTAAACCCCATGCACTGCTAATTAGGTCAAGCCGAAGTTGCAAAATTCTAACTAGAATAAATTTAGTTAATGGCGGTTTAATCTTCCTATTAAAGCAACCAATGAACTCTAGTTGGTCCACAGTGTCATTTTGTGGAACTAGCAATGCTAAATCCCTGTATTAACAAAACAGTACAAAGGGTTCCACCCCAAACATGAACTAAAACTGATGGTTTCCAAATTGGTGGGTGATGCATGGAGCCTTAACTTCACCCCAATTTTCAATGCATGTGAGGGCTCACAGAAATGAGTTGCAGCTAACAATGACAGTGGGGTTCTTTTGTAAGACAATGAAGGCAATTGGAATCTTAAAAGACTTAAGACAGAAATTCAGTCTTACTCTCCCACTTCCCAATTACTGAATAAAGGTTTAGTCAAGTAAATTTGACTACATCACAGTCTACAAATAATTTACAGAAATTACTTCAATCAGTAACTAGCATTTATGTGAGATTTTTCTGAAATAGTTGCGTGGAGCATAAGACTGAATTTCTGACTTACGTACTATTTATTTCCACTGTTATCGGAGTGATATGCTGTTTTATAACTCACCAAACATTCCACAAAGAAGTTGTTGAAAAAGTATAGAATAGTCAGAATTCTGAGAACAAAAACGTTTAACTTCAAAGTGATCATTACTAACAAGAATAACACCAGACAGCACGTTATCACACTGGCTACCTACCTGTTGGTCACGTGATCGATCAAGTGCTGCTTGAACATGAAGCTCCATCTCTTGATGATGTTGAGTAACGCCTGCTTGAATGGTTTAGCGTTCACCAGGAACCACTTGTCAAAGTGCTGTGTTCCTTCAAACAGTTCCACTTCATCATAGATCTTCTCATACATGTCGACCTAGAAGTACGGAACACACATGCATGACATGACAGTTTTTAAACATTCCATTTATTACTGTAATTCCAAAATATAAGAAACAAATGGATTTCTCTAAAAATTAACGAGAGGGAGGGCACGTATTGTATTCTCAAAATGCATAAATAAAATGTCGTGACAAAATCACTCCAACAGAAGTGCAAAACAAAAATATATCATTGCACCCAAGCTATTACACTAGAGGTCAAGCCTCGACTAAAACAACCCTGGTGAACCAACTACAACACCCTCCCCCGTACCTGTTCCTTGAACTGGTCCAGTGTTGGAGGACACTCTGGCACTCCATCTTCTGCGTGCGCCTCGATCTCCTCAGTGGTCAGTACATGATTGTAAAGCAGGAACTGCCGCATGAACTCGGTACGGTCATCGACCCAGAGGTAGGCGTAGTTGTCGAAGGAGTTGCGGTACTCGCATGCTTTGTTCATCACCGTCTGCACGCGCTCCATCAAGTCGTTCCTCATTTCAGACAATTCTTCCATATCTTCCAAGTCGGGCTAGAAAAAGAAAATGTTCAATGTGGTTATTATATCATCATATATTCACAGTGTGTGCATACAGTCAAATGAAGAGTTCAGCCACTTGAAAGCTGCAATAGGGCACAAGGGCACAGCTGCCAAAGGATAAAGAATCCCAAGTTTGTAGAGGTCTCGCCAGATCATTTGAGCCCACTGCCTATTCTAGCTTCATTCAGAAAGTGGGCTGTCTGAAAGGAGCCTCTCACCAGAGCTTCCTGTTAATAAAACAGGCTTGAATCCAGGATGGTGACCAGGGGAATCTAACAATGGACAAACATAGGGGGCGCTTTATAATCCTCCATATCAGCAACACATAAGTAGTTGAGCAGGATGCCCAGACTCTAGAAACCCCCTGCAAATACTAAATGATAGAATGTCCAAATTTATGACTGAGTTCTAACAGGCCATTCTGAGGTATGTGCAAACAGTTTAAACCTCACACTGTTACACTGTACATGAGGCCACATTGTACTTCAACAAACACAATAATACTAACCTGGTAGTGCTCCTGTCCATTGTGTGCGGCTAGGCGAGGAATGAGAGACGATTCTTTGTATATGTCACCCACCAGACCATCGACAAGGTCAAAGAAACCATCGGCCACACCATAGTCTAGGGACGGAGTGAAGACCATATCTGGCACCTGTAACACATTCCTTGCTTTAATTTCAAAACACAAAAGCCAAGCACAGCAAGATACCTAAAGATATCTTTTCGGTTATTTTTACCTACTTGGAGCACAGGGTGACTTTCATCAATCAAAAGGTTTAACTAAAACAGTATCATTTTTCTAAATATAGCCATACAGTATCTGTGTTTTATACATTTTTTTCTAATTAAACTGCAGAAAATGAAGTATTGCGTCATTCAACTCCAAATGCCATTTTCCACATTGACAGAACATCATTGGGGAACACCTTTAGTCTAAGTAGTCGCATTAAAATTAACATTTTGAAGGTTTCATCTAAACTGAAGCAGAAAAAGTATTTTAAAGTGACCCATAATTCAGTTCTTTCACTAACAATAAACAAGCATTTTTAACATTCATATTTAGAAGTCTGTGATTTTCTCATTTCCACATCATGTACAAAATTCGCAAGGTGTCACGCAACACATACTGTGTTCTACCTACCTGTAATTCCAGACTAGCCTCAAACAGTGGAGGTACAGTTTTGTTGGGATCGGTCTGATCCAGTAAGTAGTTGAGACTGCAGTGAATGGTGTTGAAGAATCCATCAACGACCATCTCATCAACATAGTCCACGTAGGCCTTCCATATGTTAGTCTCGGCATCTGCTTTGAACAGGTCCAGATTTTTCTAAAAGTAAACCACCATGGTTATTTGTTGTGCATGCTCTTAGGAGTTGGTTTACATCAGCCCTTCCACCAGGTTACCCCAACAGTGTTTTGGAAGCATTGTAAAAGGTAAACAGTATACGTGTGCAATGCCATTATATTTCAGTCTTAAATTTTTGGCCGAGACTTCACAACATACCATACAGTTCTAGCTAAGACTCCCAGTGAAATTTCTAATATCACAACAAAAAATGTACGATACCTAGATCTAGTTGAGATGACACTGGACGACTTGATCTCAAATCTGATTGGCAGATGCCACACCAATACAGCTAGGACATTAGGGGTACGGGTTCTCAGTTCTTTTTCTCAGGACTGAGTCATTGACATGGCTGATAAAGTACATCTCTTCACTCAGATTTCAAACAACTCGTATATTTTCCTGACAAAACTGTCAAGGCGCTGTTCATTATGACCATGACATCATGAATTATGTCACATCATAAACTCTATAAGCCAAAAAAACTTTTCATTATCCTACCTTGACCAGTTCGTGCACTTGTTTGCCTTTGTCCTCAATGTCCGCATAGCGTTTCTTGCACTTGTCCTCGCGATCGTCCAATCCCAGCAGACACTGGTGCTTTTCTTCCTTCCTCTCAAACAGGGGCAGCTTGCTCCACGTCGCCATCAGCTGTTGGATGCTCTCCACGTTGTCCTTGGCCTGTTGGACTCGTGTCTCAAGGTCGTGCACCAGGTCACGAGTCTCCTGGATGTAGTCCCATGACTCTGAAAGCACAACAAGAATTCATGACGGATATGTCACAACGATAGCATCCACATATGCGAATGTCCAGGTGTATACAAAACAAAATCCATTTTCATCAAAAGTGTTTATTATTATATGTACATTCATTTGAGTTTCAGCTAAATGCTCATGATCAGGTGAAAATCGCATCGTTCCACAGGGGCACGACAATCACATAGACAAAACAGCACAATTACCATAGCTTGCAAAGCTGTGTCCAACATGTCTACAACTTACAAAGAGCTGACAAAAATATTGACGTCTGGAATACCTGGTACTACAAATCTCAGTTCCAATTTGCATATGGCACAATGCCTTCCTTCAGATGAGTGGTGTAAGTCAGTCATGTGTAGATACAGGATTAGTATAAAGTATAAGAAAGTCCAGTTATTAATCTAACTAAATTTATGTTGAGTTCAGGCTACCCGAACAACACCACTGTCGCACTGGCCCGATTACTCAGTTCACTGGCTCCTGAACACTGCTCACCAGCTGCCAAACAGGGATCATTGACAACCAAACACGGTGCCGAATTCACAGAACACAGCTTGCCCATACAAAAAAAAATTGCGACCAGACTCACAAACACGACTCACTAACACCACGTCCGCGTACCAGTTGGGTAGGCAATAAGTAAGCTGTGTTTGTTACTTTTCGGCGCTCATATTTTATGTGCATAGTCCGTTTTTGTGAGTCTGACACCATGTTTAGCAGTCGGTGAGCCATATCTGAGAGTCAGTGAACTGAATTCATCAGGTCCAGGAGATGAGCTAATAAGTAAAGGAACAATGTTTACAAATACTGCAGCTGTGTGGTTCATGTAGCTTGAGTTTTCTCCCCTTATCATGTCCTCACCTGGGCTGTTCCAGTTGAGACTTTTCTCTGCCTTTTCCAGCTGAACGTCAATGTCGCTCAGCTGAGTTTCGATCAACGGGAACTCCACCTCCAGCACGGTCTGACGCACCTTGTTGTACCACTTAACGATGAGATCAAGGTTTGCCAAGAACTGACGGAACGTCTCGTTACGTGAGTAGATGGAGGCAGCACTCTCTGGGATATCGTCTGTCTGACGGATCTCCAGGTACTTGACTTCACGCAAGACAGCAACAAGCTGCAAGAGGATATCACGTGTCTTTTAAATGAGTTTTTACTTCAGATAACGTTGATTTTCCTTGGCCTGCGCATTAGTAACACTACTTTGCATACTCTGAGAAGATACACCTCATTCAGTACAACAAGCCAGACAGAAATTCTTAATAAAACCAAGAATCAAATTCTGATAGCAGGAATGACTGCTAAACATTTGTCCTGTACATTGTAGAGGCTTGTTCAGTTAAACATAGTAATTGCATGTCAACAATTAACAGATGTAAGTCTAACATGCCTGATCCATTACGGATGTGTGTTTCACATGGTTTTAATGCTATTCAACCCTAGGGTTACCAGGAAACATTAGCCGACAAACATGCAGCATCAAAATAACAATAATAATGACAAATAAATGACCATAATAACAATAAAATACTTCACTTAAAACTGTGTATTACTAAGTATTTAACGTTGACATTTATAGTCAACAACCAATAATTTGAAGCACCATTAAAAACTAATTATTATGCTCTTGGACGAAATAACAGTGACAGCATCAATTTCAAGTTAAGCTCAATACAGACAAAAAATAAAATGTACCTGAGGATCAAAGTTGACAGCGATGAGTTTGGTCTCCTCATTTCTGAGGATAAGTGGTTGATTCAGGTTGAACTGACAAGCCTCGTCCACTCCGGCCGTCCATTCATCATAGCACATTTTCTCAAACTGTGCCAGCAAGGCCAACATTTCATCATATTTCTCAAAGACTTTGCGTGCCTCTAGACTGTTCATGCAACTGAAGTAAACAGAGACGATAGATAAGACAAAAAAAAAATATAAAGACTGCCAAAATGTGTACTGACTCAAATCACCGAGCAATACATATTTTCACAAGACAGGAATATGATGGCTATACACTTAATCTAAACAAGCCAATATTAAAACTGATGGCCAATTATGAGCACTTAAAAAATGAAAATTTGCTGTACTTGAACTTAAATATTACCTACACTTAGTCAATAACAAAAATCTAAGTATAATACATTGTAATTTCAACGTTGTGGTCTTGGTGCTTTGAAACAACTGTGTCATGTAAGATTTCAATAACTAACATTGCCATTCATGCTAACACTAATTGAATAGATAAGATAACTTACGGGTGCTCAATCTGCTTGAATCTGCTCATAGGGGCGGCAATGCGACCCCTCAACTCAGCTGCCCACTTTAGGCTTCCAGAGACCCGCGGCATGTTCTTTTGGATCATGATTTGTCCTCGCTCGTTTCTGATTGACATCTGCTTGTCGTAGATCTCTTTGGAAATGTCTAGCTCCTCCCCCATCATGGTCACAATGATGGGGTATTTGTCATCAAAGATGGCTGCGATAACCGGACGTTCAAGCAAAGAGCCAAAAATGTCAATCAGCTGCAATGAAACAAATAAGAATTAGAACTGATAACACAAGCGCGCGCGTGCAAGGACGCACACACACACATTAGACCTGATGACAAAATGTAATAATCATAAATTAGTGCCAACAGTTCTATATTTTCAGAAATGTGTTCAATTTTTCTTTTATAGATTAGAAAGGTTAAAAATTCAAAATCATAGGGGCAAACCACTTAGCCCCATCTATAATGCTGAGCGTGAACTGCTGTTTCACAGCATCCAATCCAATGACAAGAACTGGGCTCATTTTAATAAGCATGAAAAACTCGCTTTTTATTTTATGGTTATATGGTTTAATGAGTAAATAGTGCAACTAGAAAATGACAGCACCTACCTTGAATGCTGCTTCCAGTCCAGAGCAATCCGCAAAGCCTTGACAGATGATGGAACCAAGGCGTCGATCTAAGTCGGCAATGGTCGCAAGGAAGTGTTCGTAGTCCTTGTCAAACTCCTGTGAGGAAAAGGAACACGGATATTCAACAGATGGCAGCTCGGATAACCACTGGAGTAAACTACGGAACATTCGGCAAATAAGGGATTGCAAATAAGAACAAAAAATCTGTTGAGAACTTTGTAACACTTGTTCAGGAGCAGGTTGCACTTCTTTTTCCCCAACATGTCAAATTGGTTAGAAATTAACTACAACCATCAAAAGACAAACAACTTGTTTTCACTGAGAGTAAATGGTATGTTATGTACCTCAACCAGTTCATAACTAATTGATAAACATACAGTTATTCTTCCACTAATTCGTACAGTACAGTAAATTGTACAGTCTAGACATTTGTTCAATCAAACAATTCACATAATCCCTTAAAATGGCACAGGAATCCTTCAATAGATTTTACAAAGAACGCTATTGGCAACAACAATTTGCATTAGTGCATTAACTCAATTCATAGACCAGTGTTGATTCAGAGCTATACTACTCACATCATGAGTGATATCCAGCGGATTGTAACTGCGTTCAGAAAACATCTTCCACAGTTCCTCGAACTCGTTAAACATGCCCAACACCTGCGTGCTCAGCATGTTGCCTTTCATACCCGAGAAGTCAATCTTCTCCAGCTTCAGAAACTCCATAGTTGTCATGAACAGTTCCTGTCAAAAGAACACAGACAAATAGTCAAGTTGACAGTGTGAACACAAGAACATTTTGAAAGTTCACAAAACCTTCCAACAGTTATTGTTCTAAGACTTACTATAAACTAACATGCTTTACAGATCATGGTTTCATTTTTGAAACATATACTACCTGAGCAGAAATATTTTTAATCACATTAAAAAAAACGAGGCAAAGCACCTCTACAAAAGCATCAATTATATTTCTCTACATTGCAATACACATTTCCCACTGGAAAAATGGTGCTCAGTGTATCTAGTGGTTCCAAAATTTAAATTTCTGAATGTTATGTCACATTCAATGCTATTATTTCAAAAATACATAGCATTTACCACAGCTACACTGTGTGAAATTTGATAGGTACCAAACCTGTAGTAACTTCATAGATATCCTATTGTTTTTCATGTAGAAGAATGTTTTGGATTAAAAAATGTGCAAGATTTGTGATGTTTTAATTATGGAAAAGCAATGTCATCAACAACAATTGGCTTTTTGCATTTGTTTTGTAAATTCTCTGCTGTTGATATCACGGGATATAAAATAACAAAGCATTTCACAGAAACCCACCTGGACTGTCTTGACTTTCTCCAGGTATTTATCAAACCGATGGAAGACAAGGGTGTCCTCAAATTCCCACAGGATGGGCTCCTGGCCGTCCTTGAAGAAGGTTTTCACCTTATCGCGGTACTCGTTGAAGGCATCACGGAATGCCTGCAGGATTTGTAAAGCCTTGTTCACCTTCTCGATGGTCTCCTCTGGTTCTCCCTTAAACAGGTCACTGGGCTCCAGAAACGTCTCACACTACCAGGGGAGACAACAAGTTGCTTGTTTAAGTATTCATCAAATGAACATACACATTTCTCTTTCAACTTGCAGCATGTCTGTGCAAAACACGATTGAATTTTGTCGAGCAGTTTACATTATGAACCTTACACATAATTCCTAATCTACCTCAGACAGTGGTACTGATGAAGCCAACTCTAACTTTATCGTTTCTGAAACCACCAGAGAACTGACACGCAATTTCAAGTACAATACATAGAAACAATGCATAGAGTAATAATGATGGAGCCTCAAAAAGCAACAAATCGTCACTGTCACAATCACTGTCACCAAAGCAAATGCACACGACTGTGACCCCGTGCTTTCATAACCAAGTTTTCTTTACCCACTCACCAGTTCAATGTAGAGGTTGCACACCTCCTGCAACAACACTATGACCCTACCAGGGGTGTTGTAATACTTTGAGTTGGCCCAGATCAAACAAATAACTGTGTAAAGAGGGGCAATCAGCTTCTCGCTCTCGTCGAACTCGGCTTGCTCCAGGTCATCGAAGTGGTTTCTCAGTGGACTGAGATAGAGGTTGATGTCCTTCGCTTCCTCAAGTGCTGCAGTAAAAAATTGATAAGTGATGAACGGCGAGTACAGGAAAACCCCGGCAAGCATGGGCAGCATAAATAAAGAAGCTTCACCGGACTAGACAAAAACAATTGACAGCCGTTATAAACCCTGGCGACAGAGTTCCCAGAGAGTTTTGGCCTTTTCATAAGACCTTGTCCTAAAATGTTACATTCCATTTGTGAAACCATGTTAAAATGGAGTGCAATTAGGCTGAACTAAAAAAAAAGAAGACTGCTAAGGATTAGACAACAAGCACAAAAATGTCTGCTTTAATTTAAATATAAATTTCTAACTATTAACTTGTTCTTTCAATGCAAAGACAGTGTTACAGTACAACACCTACCAGCCACGACATCACGGAAGATGTTCTTGAAGGAAGGAAAGTAGCTGCTGTTGGTCTTCTCCAGCAGTTCGGCCATCTTGCGAACTTTGGGGTCACGAAGTTGCTCGAAGATGCACTCAAGATTCTGTGCCTTGTTCTTCCAGAACTCCAGCTCCACCTTGGGTGGAGGGTTGAGTCCCTCCAGCAATGCCTGAGCAGAGTCCTTCTTCAGCACATCACGGATCTGGTGAGTCCAGTCGATAATGACAGACTCAATGGAATGAATGAGAGCTCGGTCGACAGTGTCGGATCTGCAAGGAGAATGGCAGTGAAAAGAATACCATCATCATTACAATGGCATTCAAAAACATAAAGTAAAATTCACTATTTGTCAAACAGACACTCACAGACATAAGAAGAAAATAAAATTAATACCAGCTTGAAGTTGAACAAGTTTGTAAATGCTAGATGTACAAAATGTCATTTTTTAACTCTTCATGTAACACTGCTCAAAGAAACAAGTACTCCGACCAGAGCATATGAAGATCATCATTAACCATAATCATAGCATAAATAATGTAAAATGCATTTTAAAATAAAAATCTGAAGCCCTTAACTTACTTTTCTTCCTCTTCCATCTCAGCAGCCTGTACTTTCTCTGTACCCACGGGCAGGGGAAGTAGGGTCTTACCCTTGACCTGTCCGGCAACCACGTAGACGTTATTCTTGAGCGTGTGTACATGACGCTTGACATCTGAACTGACCACGTGTGGCCATTGGTCATGGTTTCGCTCGTTACACAGCATCGGCACCAACACCTGCAAAGGACAGTGAATATTTTTAACACTTTCGAGCTATTACATTAAAGGCAAACATATGAAGAGGATTCTATATTTCAAATGAAATGATTCCAGTATCAAAAACAGTAGTTGAATGCTACCCCACGATGAAAATGGTAAATTGAGTTATATAGTGTGATGCACAAAATAACAATTACTACCTTCAAAATTTTCTGTTATGAACTGTAGGACACCATGATCCTTACAATTAGCTAAAGTTTAAGTCTCCAATAAAGATATACGACATGTAAACTAATCATGAGTGCTTACAATTAGCTAATAAAGATATACGACACATAAAGCTAAATCGTCGTGAGAGACCATCTGGAGTTGGTATATGGAGCAACTCCGGACGGTCTGGGGTCAACAGAAAACCACAGTTCAACTGTGAGTCTACACCAATGTGATAAACGAGAGTAGTTCTACTTGCTGCGTCAGCTGCGGGTATGCTTATCTCTTTTATGACACACAATGTGTGACTGGGCAAAGCGTTTTCAAAATAATGTGGATAAATCAGTGGAGTGTGAGACACCTGAGGTGCCTGTCAAGTCCTCATGACAAATCTATGTTATGTGTAAACTATGAGTGCTCACCTCATCTACAAAGGCTTGCAGCTGGTCAATTGGGGTTGA
The DNA here is from genome assembly GCA_002633005.1 of Phoronis australis. NCBI lineage: Eukaryota > Metazoa > Phoronida > Phoronidae > Phoronis > Phoronis australis. The sequence continues at coordinate 1,998,861 of NMRA01000006.1, read as the reverse complement.
CGAAACATCTCCAAAGAAAGTTGCCGTTCTCAAATTAGTATCCTTGTGAATTGGATCTTTGTTTTTACGCAGGAAATAGCAAGCTTTTCCTTTCATCTGTGCCGGCCATTCATACTGGACGGTGATTGAGCCAGCTGAGTTGACAATCAGAATCAAATTCATGTTATCCGCCTTTTCGAACCAATCAAAAATTATCTGCTTGTTTTCCTCTATGTTGTACATTTTTAGCCATTTGTCTGGCTTTAATCTCATTGTTTTTATCACATAGTCAGCGATGAACTCGACTCGAGCGTCGTTAAGCTCGAGTTCGGCCGCCATGATGGAAGTCTTTTAGACTAGTGGATTCTGAAATACAAAGTTAAATTCAATAATAAAAACATTATGTTAAGCACAATTAAAGGTTTGACTTTGAAGCGTAAAACTGAATGGTTGAGTGTTTGAAAGAAAGCAGAGAGAGCAAATTTGAAGTCCAGCTGTGAAGTAATTGTTAAGACGTTAAGTGTGAAAATCCATCAAATGTCAAATCCACATAACTCTCCATACATTAAGCCTTTAACTGGGGACCAAATCACAATCCCAGTCCGAGCATAGACTTATTGAAAATCTTTGGTTTGGATGATTTAACCACGTACTGCTGCAGAAGTACAGACTTATTGTGGTATTTGCTTGGGCTTGCTGCAACCTACCATCGTGCAAACTGTAGTGCAGTGGCAGCGCAGAAATTTCAGCGCCAAATAAACATGATAACTTGCATAAGTTGACAAAGGAATTACTCAATCAAACTTGTAGTGGTTATGTTCAAAAACCATTTTCCAAGCTGGCGAGGATCGTGTAGCAAATAGTAAAAGTCATATTCACCTTCAAGACTTATTAATTCAACCTATAACTTTTCAACGGGCACTTGCCCTTCCAAGATGGCGGACTGTCTACTTCAGTTGCTATGGGTTGTCAAGTAAATGAAGGGGGTACTTATAAAACTAAAATGTGGTGTTATTTCTCTGGCAGAAAATAAACGTAATTTGGTAACCCATTTAATTTCAAAAACAAAAAATAATGGTATTAATACATAAAATTTGTATTTTAATGAACAATTTTATTGAAACCAATACAGAAAAGTCGTTTTTATTCCACGAGTTGGTGGCCGGGTTGGTCAAAATGATTGTCGACTAATTAGGGGTAAGGGGCTTATATGCCTCGGTGGTTCCCTGCGTGCCGTTTGGTGCTGGCTACCAAGCGGCACGCAGGGAACCAGTGAGGGTGCTATGCGAACGTACTAAAATTCACTGTTCCTGCTTGTAATGCACAAGATGACGTATGCGTGAACTTGGAATTGAATATTCAATTAAAGTAATCGGATGAATTCTGTGTTCAGTTTTCTGAAAGATTTTTTGCCGTAAGGGCCTCTCGATCACCCTTTTTCTCCTTTACCGTGATTTGAGTCACAGATCGAATCGGAGAACTTACATGATAAATTCACTGTTTGAAGATCGCCATAATAGTTGATAAACGCGGGTTGGCTAAAATTACATTATTTTACCAGCATGTAATTTGATTTAGTGCATTGTAAATTTTTATGTTGGTGAATGCCCAGATTATTTGAGTGCCAAACTTGTCAAGTTTCCTCGTGTATTCCAACCCGCCCACAACATAGTCCACGGAGATATCTAAGTTCAGATTCCAAGTTAATCACGCGCCAGTACGGCAAAACGAAGCGAAATGGTGCATACCACTAAAATCATGTCCAGACGCAAAGGTCGGCGTACATCGGATAGGAAGCCGAAGGTCTTTATTGGCCAGCCTTGAATGACAAAGTGGGAACATGTACACTAGCAGGCCCGTAGGAAGCCAAAAATGTTATTATTGGCGTAGGGGTGGGGGCACAAACCCATTGATCGAGACTTCGCCAAACTACGTTCGGCCCCATCGCCATCACCTCCGCCCCCACGCCCGCAGTGGCGGATCTACGGGGGGGGTTCAGGGGGTTTAAACCCCCCCCTCGGGCCAGGACCCAAAAATTAGAAAAACAAAAAACAAAACAAAAACGTCTCCAGCAAAACAAAAACGCCGGCACTGCCAGCGTGTGTAAACCCCAAGTAAACCAACCTGGAAAAAAATGAGGGGGGGGTTCACTCTGAAAATATATTTTTTGCATTGTGAATTGCTGTTATGAAAATCAACGCGTTTCGAGTCTTCGTGGCTCATCGACAAAACCCCGGAGATCAATTGTGCGCGCGCTTCCGACGACACTTCTGAAGTAGCCAAGCATTTTAGATGGATCCACCGCTGAAAGAGCAGCTCTATAGCTGATTTCTTTAGATAACTAGCTTCTTTACTCTAAGATATGTTTTGATTTGATTAGGGAAATACTGTGGTGCCCCAACCCTGATATTCAGGCGAATTGACGTGCAACGTTTTTACCTCATCTGTCATGCCGTGTCATCGTATTACACCCCACACGTTTGAAACTCGAATTTGAGTGGTGTACAGTAAAGTTGTCTTGCGCAATATCATACGGTGTACATGTACATGTAATACTTTTGAAAAAAA
>NMRA01000006.1:1967153-1995365 GCA_002633005.1 Phoronis australis | reverse complement strand
ATAAGCTGACACCAGTAACCCGTGTTGTGAACTGCTGAACAGACTGCGTGTGAAACCGATGACGTCATTGGATAATTTCAACACCTCCGTCTGCCGTCAGGTGTCAGGTAACGCAACCGTACGTGTCGTTATGGAGTAGAACTACTCGATCTAAATTGATACAAATTAGGTTGTTTTTTGGGTGGCATGCTCCTTTAAGTTAGCTAGGTGACAACCACAATCTCCACAGACGCAAAGCTCGGCGTACATCGGATAGGAAGCCGAAGGTCTTCATTGGCCAGCCTTGAATGACAAAGTGGGAACACACTAGCAGGCCCCTAGGAAGCCAAAAATGTTATTATTGGCGTACGGGTGGGGGGCACAAACCCATTGATCGAGACTTCGCCAAACTACACGTCCCCCCATCGCCATCACCTCTGCCCCCACGCCCCGCACCTTGAGCTCCCGACTTTGCCATATTTGTTCCGAATCTCCTGGGCCTCCGCCCGGCGCCCTAGCTAGGTGGGGGGGGGGGCAATTCCGGGGATACAGCTATCAAGAGTCGAGTAACCGTGAACTAACACCCAGGTCCATAGCCGGGAAAGCGGGGGGAGGGGGTGGCGGCCGGGGGAGTCCCGGCGTAGCCCACCCCAAAAAAAATAGCAGGCGCCGGGGTTAAACCATGGCAACCGACATAGGCTGTTCCGGGGACAGTCGAGAAAAGAAAGGCTACGAATACGAACAAGAGAGAAAATTCAAGAGAACATTTGACAACCCAGTATCAGTGCATGGTTTACCCTCTGAGGGCCCTGACCAGGATGTTGTTAGGGTCCCCGTTTTTGCTGCATACATGTCTAAGCGCACTTGAAAACGTGCACTTTATCGTTCATACATGTATTTCGAAAAATCGAAAAAATTCTTAAAGAGAAGCTTTTGCGGAACATATTAATTCCTTGGATTTTTAAATCCAATAAGACAGTTTTACAAATGCAAAATTATATTTTCCAGAGGCCCTTCTCTAGCAAAGGATAACAAAGACAACTGTCGCTTTGTTTTTCGTGTTTTTCTTTCTTTAAATTGTGCATCACTTAAGAAAATTGATGGCCTGGCAGATAACATCTGCTGCGCATTTCCTAACTTTTGAAAATATTGATCTTTCCATATTTAGGGGTCCAGCTCTTGAAGAGGGCCATTGATGACAGTTTTAACTGTCATCAATGTGTGACTACTTAAAAGTAGTCACACTTCTCGTGTTTTGATCGGCAAATTCTTAAGGGGCCGCTCACGAAGAGAGGGTCCAATGTTGGAATCTATCATCTCTATTTTCTCGTTTTTTTGTGAAATCGTACAACAGGCTTTCATGCTAAGGAAAGCCACTTCTAGTAAGGTCACCCGACAATGGAATGAACTGTCACCAAGCTTAATGATATGTAGCCTTTGGTGTCCCATTTCAGACAGGACTCCTTCTCCGGAGGGCGGTTCGGGTATCCCTCTATACCTATAAATCCGACATTGCCCAGTATTCACGAGAGAAGTTGAGATTGCAAATTCATCAAAAACCCCAAAAAAACGTGCACAGCACAGCAATCTCAAAACATTCGACCCAAACAAATAAAAATGTGAAAAATACGATAGGGTAGACCACCATAAAAAATTTGGAATTTTGAAGAAAGTGAAGATCACTATTTGTGAATTACACAAAAAGGCTACTTCCGATGGTGAGTTATAAATAATGTTATATTTGTCCAATAGTATCACAAGAATAGTATTTCTTTTGAAGGTCGTTACTAGGAACAGTTTGTAATGAATTCACAAATGTCGAAAAGACTGAGAGCTACGATTTGTGATGACCGTATACATGTCGAACGGGGGTACTCTAAATACTCGCAACAATAAACAAATATTTCAGCGGTTTTCTTTTTGGAGTTCAAGTTAAACTCGTGAACCGTTATAGGTACCTCGGAAATGAACAAAAATACACCTTAATATGAATGCCCTATTTCCCATGTTCAAAAATCTGCGATCATGCTATTGCCTTGCGGAAATTTGCTTATAACATTCCGTTTTGATACACAAATTCGTTGGTTTCTGATTTAATTTACGTTTATGTATCAACGAAAACCGACAGCTTAATAGATGATGAAGTGCTAAGACAACCTTTCCAAGCAATGAGTTTAATTTTAATGTTTAAGGACTTTGAAAACTTTTTGTCGATCTACTGTTCGGGATTCCGAATATCATCAATATCTTTGAGAGTTATTTATAAGATTACTATTTGGGGATCGGATTATAAAGTTTTCGTCCCACTAACTTCAGAATGCAACTAAGTTCACTGAAACATCATCAATTTTTACAACATTAGCTTCTAATTGTCAAAGATCATCCATTAATCTCAATTTTCATAGATACATAAACAAGTAAATCAGAAACCAACGAATTTGTTTATCAAAATGGAATGTTTTAAGCAATTTCCGCAGGCATGCTCGCAGATTTTTAACACGGGTAACCGGGGGAACATGGGAGATGGGGGCATTGGTATTAAAGTGTATTTTTGCTCATTTCAGAAGTACCTAAAACGGTTCACGAGGTAAACTTGAACTCCACTGACAAAAAAACGCTGACATGTTTGTTTATGATTGCGAGAGTTTATTGAGTAGCCCCTTTCGACATGTACACGGTCATCACACATGCTAGCCTACACAGCAGTGTTTTCCACATGTGGGAATTGAATTCCTTACAAACAACTCATAGTAACTCTTTTCAAAAGAGATACTATTCGTGTGATACTGTGGGAAACAGTAAATTATTTTATAACTAACCATCGGAAATACCCCTTTTGTGTAATTCACGAATAGTGGTCTTCATGTAACTTCAAAATTCCAATCTTTCGATGGCAGTCAATACTATTGTATTTTTTCACATTCTTGGTTGTTTGGGTCGAATGTCTTAATACTGCGGTGCTGTGCACGAATGTTTTGTGTTTTTTTGATGAATTTGGAATATGAACTTCCCTCGTGAATACTTGGCAGTGTCGGATTTATATGTATGCTCCGAGAATGGGTCCCGTCTGAAATGGGACACCTAAGATGAAAGGCTAAGCATCACTAAGCTTGGAATTAAGACAGTTCATTCCATCGTCGCGTGGTCCCAAAACGAGGCGCAGCAAGTGACCTCCTTCAACATGAAAGTCGGTTGCACGATTTCACAAAAACCAGGAAAATAAAGGTAATCGATTTCAACATTGGGCCCCTTAAAAATTTGCCAATAAAAATATGGCCACTTGAATGTCATCAATGTCCTTAAGGGCGGGGCCCTAAATATGAAAATATTAAAAAATCAAGAAATTCGAAGGTCCTCATTTTTTCTCAAGTGATATACAGTTTCGAGAAAAAAAACAAAACGAACTTTGTCTCCGTTATCCCTTGCCATAGAAGGGCCTCTGGAAAAGTTCTGCCTTCGCTTTTTGAATTTAAAAATCCAGTAAATTTGTACGCTCCGTGAAAGCTTCGCTTTACAAAATTGTCTAGATTTTTCGAAATATATGCATGAATTAGTACGTGCAAGTTTTCAAGTGCGTTTAGACGACCTGTGCTGCAACGACAATGTCCTGGTCAGGGTCCTGCGAAGGTAAACCATGCGCTAGTGATACACAGTTGTTAAATGTTCTCTTGAATTTTCTCTCTTATTCCTGTTCAAATATGTTATAAATTAACTTTTATTTTTAGCAGCACAGCCCAGTCAGGCTAGATATGATCTTACTGGAGATTAGAGCATGAATAGTCGAATAAAAGGGAGCTGACCCTCCAACAATAAATGTCAGAATGGAGTTAATCAGTCGTGTAAGATATTGGCTACAGGGATGTTCTTCCCAACTTGTTGTTGGGCATAGAATCGAATAAGTTGGGAGCAACGGGAAAACGCCGTAATGCACATCCTTTCTTTACTTGGCTGTCCCCGGCTCCACGTCTATGTCGGTTGCCATGGTTTAACCCTGACGCCTGAATTTTTTTGAGGAGGCATGCCCCCCCCCCGACTCCCGCTTGCTAATGAGGCCCTGCGGCGACTGAAGTGAGATCAACTGTATACGAGGTGATCATAACGGATCATTACGATCGAGTGGCATTCTCCTTAAGTATAATTAAGTTATCACCACAGGTTCATCCGGGCCACAGCACCAAATGTAACGGGAACCGATGGATCGACCAGCACCGACCGTAGCCCGGCGATAAAAATAATTGTTGCGTTTTGTAATCAGTTTTTAACTCCCTCGCATCGCATATGAGTGAACCATCGTAACAAATTATAAAGAGTAAGTGAAATAAGCCGAAGTAGATATATAAAATGAGTTTATTCTGCGCTAAATATAAAATCAAAATGTACAAACTTACAGCACATCTTTAGCTTCCGTCTCCATTGTAACCTCAGTTTAATTGGATCGGCTCCGAAATCGCAAAGTAAATGAAAATTCTGTAAGTCAAAGTTGATCCTAAATCGAAGCTAAAGTCGAGACTCTAACCGGATAGAAACGAGACCCGATATAGTTAAAAAGGTGAGACCCTTACTAGATACAGAAACGATACCCTGTAGAATCCGAAGTTACTGAGCGTGTCGGCCCCGGCATTTTTGTAGGCGAATTCGCACCGCGCATGTACCAAATTACAAAGCTGTATATAAATTTATTTTGACGACAGTCTTCATACAGCTAGCTGGCTGGCTACAAATTACGCTGAAACAGGGGATTCAAGTTAAATGTAAAAACCAGTCAAAATTCAAAGTGAAAATTTCGTCATTGGAAATTCCAAATAAAGGAATTCACCTTTAGACACCTCTTTAAAATGTACCTTAAAATACAATTGGCAATTCTCGCTAATTTTTTTCTGGAAACGAGCTTAGACGTGACTCACGACTCCATCGATAGACAGCGCTCCCGTCAAATACCAACAGATGTCCTCGAAGGGTCAAGGTCGCAGTTTTTATTTGGAGAATTGATGGCAGGTGAAACAAAAGATCCACAACTACATTCGCGTCGAACAATATCGGCTCATGCAAGATGTAATTATTTAATGGTATGTTATTGTAAACCTTGCAGGACTTTTTGATGAATTGGACGCAAGATAAATGATACCGCAGGTCCAATATGTCAAGTAATTTAAGTACTGAAGTCTGAACTAATTCAGTGACTGAGTGAGTGAGTCTCTGTGTCAGTGAAGCCAGCTAGATGAAGACAATCGCCAAAATACGTTAGGTACCACTGTGTGTTGAGCTCCGACAAACATCGAAATTGCACACAGCCCAGGTAGTTTTGCTTGTTACCTCACCGTAAAATTTGTATCAATATGTAAAATAGCCAGCCAGCTAGTCAGCCAGCTACTAGTAGTAGCCATCTGTATGAAGACTGTTGTCAAAATACAGCTGGGTATTGCAGGGATATACACAGGTTTTAAAACCGTTTGCGTCTGTCACCAAAAACTTGCTACCAGTGTAAATAAAAATCATCGTTTCCTGCGTTGATGTCAGCATCAATTAGGGCTACTGTATTCGCCCTAATAAGTGCCCAGGGTGCTTAGAAAAAATCCTTTCGGAGGGGAGGGTCGCTTGTTGTAGCCTAAGGCGGTTGAAACCCGGTCTCTGAAACGGGTGAAATTGGAAGCTAGGATTCATCAAATTTATGCGCTGTGACGTATCTGTAACTAATGCCAGACTTTCTACAAAACTGTGGTGCATTGCTATCAAACTTTGTTGTTGAATTACGATCTTTTAAAAAAATATGCTGAACTCCTAGGGCGAAAACTTGCCAACTGATGCGTTGCTGCCTCGCGATCAGCGATAGGGCAACTTGAATTCTTGAGTAAAAATACAGTTTCAACTTAACAAATTACCTGAAATCCTCCTTAAGTTTTCCATATAGCGTCCTTAAGATTTTTAAGTTCCTGTGGAGTCAGGACTAACCGCAGGTTAAGTCCGGGCCAAATCTGCGCTAGACCCCGCAACACGAGAAAAATCTGGACGAACACACATGTTGTTGTCACGTGACGGTTTGTTTTGACGTTAGTCTGCAGGTGTGCGCCGAGTGAGCAAGCGCGTGCGTGTCATCAGAGTTCATGTGCCAGAGTAGCAGGCCTACATTATGTAGGCCCTAGCGCGCGCTTCTTGGCCACCTGCTCATCGCTGGTCAAGTTTCGATTCGTGGTTTTTACGTGTACAAAGCAATCTAGATTCCCGTTGAGGGAGAAGATCTGTACGGGAAAGATACAATACAATTCCGTTGAGCAGTACACTGTGTCTGTTCTGAAAGGCCTGATCATAGTGGGACACGTTCCTCGCATCTTGATTAGCAAAACTTTTTGCAGTCTTTCTAAAGCACTGCGGGAGTTTGAAAGGTACAGCCCCAGCTAAATACCAACATAGCGGCGAGGCTCATGGTGTAGAAATTCTGCACACAATGATTTTTCAGGACTGTCAGATGTTATTGATAAATTGAAAACGTTACTGTAGAATTTTAGAACTGTAGGTAAGGTATTTTTCACATATGTACACCTGACGTTCATGGACTGGGCGCTTATTTTAGCGAAGTCTGAAAACGAGTGGGGGACTCTTATAGGGGTATGAGCGCTTATTACGGCGAATGTTTCTTATTTATGAAATAATTTTGGATAAAATGACATTGTACATTACAATAAGAAATCAGTCCCAAGAAATATGGTATTTTACTTGCTGTAAGCACGTGGACCGGTCTTCCGCCTTTCCCCCTTTTCTTCGTTTTGGACTAGTCCACAAATTTCTTTGTGCACGACCACACACTGTGATCTTTTTTCTAGACGAATCGCATAATGGGTGACATCTTCTGAATCGGTAATATCGCATTGCGACGATGTTTTTTACTGCTGGAGCATCGACACACTGGCCAAACTGAACCTTAAATTCATGATAAAAACAGCACAAGGAGGAGAAAATTTATTCATGTTCATCTGGGAAACGATATAGTGCTTTTGTGCTCTGAAAATTCGCTCACCACCTGGGTGCCCAGCAAGTCAATTTCTACTCGCCCAGCACCATTTTTACTCGCATTGGCGACTGAGCGAGTGGCTTAGTATATCCCTGTATAGGCAACACGTAACCCCTCGGTTGGCCGGTTAGGGGCTACTATACTTCCCATTGCTTTCTGTTCACATTTCGTTCCATGTGTTTCAAATGGGTGGTAGGCCAAATCTGGCCACCAATTTTGAGTTTTCACTTTGTTAAAAATACATTCCACACTTAAAACTATCACTTAAAAACTGAAGCGCTTACTTTCATCATTGGTATTTTCTACTTCTATACATATCTTCGATGAAGCTTAGTTTTGAGAATTAAGGTGACGTTGGCGAAGAATTCCAACTCCACTTTTTTGGTTGCCGTTAACTTTTTCACCATGCGCGCGATAACCACAAAGTATGTCAACTGACTCACATGAGTTATAGGCAAAGTCTAGCGCGAGACTGAGTGTAGCACCTGACGCTTGCAAAAAGGCATTAGAAGGTATCACTATTAGGGGAAATTTGTAAGACTTGTGTCCCTTGGTCTTTTTATTCGTCAACATGCGTGATTCCTCAAAATGGGAAAGAGTGTAGTTTTTAATGACACTAATTTTGTCAGATTTTCCAGATTTTATCTGGTCAGTTAATTATTGGCGCAAAGCTGTATACTTAGTAGCTTTTCACCAAGGCTATGCCAGTGAATGTCCAGCGCGAACTGAGTGTCAAAAGCAAGGGTAGACAATAAAACCTCTACTAACTTAGTGGTAGATACTGGCCGTCCCACAGGTCCTTCATATCCGCTGGCGCGAGCAGTGTAAAAGTGGCCAAAGGACTGCTCCAAAAAACTTTGATTACGGGAGTATTTGGTCTAGTTGGAAGGAATTAAAAACATCAGTGGCCTCCTGAGGTGTCCCTTTTATGTGCAAAACGTACTCATAACAGCGTAGATTTGATGGTTTAATTAGTGTGAGGCATAGTTTCGATCTTTTTAGCTCCTTATTATGATTTTTTTAACTCATGGTTCTCATATACTAAAAATATAATAAAGGTATTTGGAACTGCTATCAGCCATAATTGTCGTGAGGTTCTCAACCTCACCACTGCGTGGCGTGCTTGTCAATCACTAGCTATGCCGTGATTGGCTGTTGCCCGACCTTCGATTGTGGTCATTCATTGATGGTGAAATTGAAGGCCGGACACCAGGCAATCACAGGGTAGTTAGTGATTGACAAGCTTGTAATGCTACATGGCCAGATTGAGAATCTCACAAGACGTCCAACAGATATAATTAGATTTGGGTAGAAAGTACTGCCATTCCCTTTATTACAGTATTCAGGCCTTTTGATACTCCCGTCTGAGCGGAGTGTAAATGTAAACTGCGAAGTTAACTTAACCATTCATACTGGCTTTGGTAGTTAACGGACTTCGAAGTAATTGGTAGGTGACACTTTTGCCATCGAAGTAATCGCAAGGTAGCGCTGCACGCTAAGATTTTTTTAATGTGACAATTTTGGAACATTTACATGGGCTAATTTGCATAAAACTTATTTTTAATTAGATTGGCGATTATTAGACCAAAATATTAGCAACTATTAGCCACAACACTACCCCGTAATTGTTGACAATAACAGTGGCACGTGGCCATAACTTGGATGGGAGCGACCGTTCATACTGCACCACACCGTTGACGCTCCACTCTTAAATTCACCTGTTTACTTCGAAGTTAACTGGCACTGTTAACTTTGATTCAAGACCGAAACTAAGCGTTCATACTGACCCCAAATCCACGCGTCGACGTTAGTATGAAAGGCCCTTATGAGAGGTATGTCTTGGAAAGATTATGACAAACTTCCATGACTTACATAAAACTGTATGAGGCTCAAAGTGCTCATTATCAGTTTGCAGCTAATGCACAGATTGACACAACGTAGCTACTCCATTATTTTCAGTTGCTGACCACATCATTTTTATTCTTTTGCAAAAGAATTAAAATATTAAGTACTATGCTATTTCAAATTTGTGTAACAAACATAAAAAAGCTAAACGGGTTCAAACATGGCTCAAGATTTTAAACATGGCCCAGAGCATAGGTTAAGATTTCCATGGAAACTATTTTGTAATTTACTCCTAGTCACGGACATAACTCATTTTCAACTTGAATTTTAGAAACAGCTGGTCGGGAGAAGATTTTTCTGCAAATTGTATATTTCTTGAATTCCATAAAAAGTCCCTAGGCTCTATTGATGTCAAGTTGTAAGATTCAAATTTTAGAAATATTGAATTAGGGAAAAATATACTTTACCAGTTACGAAAAAAACCCTTTGTTGACCAAAGGTGGTGGACATACTGAAGATTTTGAGTCAAGTGCTTAATCAGTCTATACTACCTTTGTACTGATTCGGTGTTAGAATTTCTTGACGGTTCTTGACAATTTAATTTTTTAGATTTACTTTCTTTGTTATCTGATACAGATTGCTTTTAAGTCTTATTGTCACGAAATCAACACAAAACGTGAATCTGCCCTTGACTCACACCCATTGTTTTTGGTTGAAGTTTGATGTAGAGGTCCGTTTCTGGTAGCATATGCGGTGTTCAAATTTTGGCTGTCATAAACCGTGTTGTTCTGTCTGTGTTCATAATTTGCGTTTCCTTGGCATGTCTTGTTCTGTACTATTGGTGTTTGGGTTTGAAGAGTGTAGTTACACAAGAATGTGTTTTTCCTAGTCTCTACTTTGTCATTAGGTGACTTGACCTACCATTCAGTTTGATTAGCATTCCAAGAAATCATAGTGCATACTAAACCTGAATTGTAGGTATCTGTTGATCAATATTGATTTGTTTGTCAAGTTTAGGCTAAATCCTCTCATGACGATACAACTTCCTTGACATGATATTCTTATTAGTATTTTCACCTTTAAAATTAAACCAGATGAGATTATCATTCAGTTGAAGTCTCCAGATTGTCCTCGTAAAATCCTTACTTTCAAAAACTGGTTTCTTGTCAGTAAAACTATAGTTCCAACTGTCGCTCATCAAACTGAGGCTTACTAATGAAGAATTGATTTTGTGTGTTCTTATTGGCTTTTTTTAGCTTTTGTTTAGACGATTGAGTATCTTACATTTGTGTTCTTACAACTGACCTATCGCCAGGATTTTGAGTGACGGCTTAACTGACCAATCAGTACGCTGCATTCTTGACACGCCTCCGTTTCCTAGCCGCCATTTACCCTTCAAACAACACATTGCCAGGTAAAACTTATTGGTTGTTTTTTCGACATTTCGCAAGGGGGCAGAGCTTGCGATAGGTCAATTTTTGGGGGTAACGCTTTGAACGCTCAAATTAGGGACTGGACTCAAAAAGCAGGGGATGGGGATCGTTCAGTGTGAGGAATTAAAAACATCATTTTTGAAAAGTCAGACGATGGGTGTTAACTTACGGTCGATTCTTGTAAGTGCTCATTGTGCTGCATTTACACCAGACTAGTGTGAAGAGTCGTAAGTCCTGTTTACACTACAAAAGTTGACACAGATCACCTGACATGAAACGAGATGATTGGGCGCAAGTATGTTTGTAAAGAGGACTGTCATGGAGCAAGTTGACACCACGGTGACAACTTTTGTCTTCCGTATGTGAGGCAGAGCAAGTTGCGCCCAATCATCTTACTTCCTGTAAACTAAATGTCTAAACAGGAAACTAGGGAAAGGCGGAAGGGATCATCTCTACTGTGCTTGTGTTAAAACGCACATATATATAGGTGACCAATCTCGCGCAGTTTCTGCGATTTGCCAGTCAGCTGTTCTTTGCCTAGTCTTTAAACTTTTATCCTGACTACAATTTATTTTGTCAGTAAATTGTCAGAAAATTACACGTAGTTAACAGTCAAGACTGGGTTCAATTCAAATGCTTGGTTTGGTTATGTACAGTAGGCCTACTGGTAAAAACTTTAATCAGCTGATCCAAAAAATCATTGAAGCAAAACTCAATTTCGCGTATTACATACACTGACTGAATTAGAAGCACAATAACAACATCAACATTAATAATAGTATTATTATTGATAATGAATTATAATAATGAAGTGTCACTCCCCGCAATTTGCAATTTTAAAAACGAGTACTCCACATTCCTGCGTACAACGTCTGCCTTGTCACCATTTCTGGGTAATGTGTGTGTGTGTGTGTGGGTGTGTGTGTGTGTGTGTGTGTAAACGTCTGCTTGACACCGATCGTCTCAGTTGCCCCATGTCAAAGTTATTGTCTAAACTGGGCTACAAATGAAGTGTAGTGGGAGAGTACTTGTATTTTCAGATTTGGGCTAGGTGTTGCAGAACGTCTCCCTTTTCGTTAGTCAAAAGTTTGGCAGTTTTGTACCTTTTGGGACATGAAATTCACACTAGGCAGGATTTCATAAAGCTTTCAAAGATGTGTTTGTTGTAGAAATTGAGAACTGTTATTTAACCACAAATAGACCTGTTAAAAGTGAACACTTTTGAAATTTTGGTGGGTGGGTGTTAAGTCCATTGTAGGCGTTAACTTGGAAGAGTATGGTAATAGTCTGTGTTGCAGCCCGGCCTTACACCAGAGTGGGTAACAAACCCAGTTTTGGCCCATTAATAGGTACTGAAAACGACTTTCCCATCCAGTTCTGTGGAACAAAATAATGCTCTGTAACCCTCGATAACCCTCAAAAGTTTGAAAAAAAATTGAAAACTTCTTTCAAAGTCTATTAAACGAGCAAGCTTAACCTACGCTTGTAGTGAGTTATACAGCAACTGTGGGAAAAGACCACCCACGATGGACCATAATGTCCAATCTGTGACAAAGGGAGTGTAATTTTTTTGTTGATTGCTGCCTTTAACTTGGAAGATTGATGCCAATGATGCATTAGAAAGTGACAGAACGAAGATTTGTTGAAATCATCGAAACAGGTTTAGCATCCTTTTAATAATACGCAGAGTCTCCTCGATGATTTTTTTAAGAAATGCTAGTCGTAAGTGGTAGATGCTACAATCTGCTCTGATGTTTTTACCAAGCATGGAAGAAGCACATCTCAACACCTATCAGGCTTTCTGGCCCAGCTGACCTGTCACTTGCTTTCTTGATCAGTATGTATGTGTTACTCCATTCACATTAGAGCTTGGAATCACTTGCTTTAAATAGATTTGCTTGAATCACTTCGTCTCCGCGTCTACACTACAAAGACGGAATCAGTGCTGTGAAATCTGCCGAAAGAATCTAGTGCACGGTCAGTTTTCACTTTCCTAACACTAATAAAGTGTCGGGCAATTGAATTGTTTTGGACGTCTTCACGTCAGCCTTAATAGCTTGTGTTTCAACGGATATAAAACCAGAGAATATTTATTTTTATACTTTAATTAACGTGGGGAAATTTTGGACAAAGATAGACTCTGGAACCTAGATCTGCACATGCGGAGGTATATGCCATTTACCCCATTTGAGTCAAATCGATCAGTGTGTTCACTCATCAATGCGAGGTAAGTATCAGTTTAAGTTAAATCAGTTTGAAACAACCTCCTCGGACAGGTTTAGACTGAATTGATTTAAGCTAAACCGCCTGCATTTATATACGCTTCTTATTTAAAGTGATTTGAGCTGTGAACGGGAGTTCAAATTGATTTTAAGTCCTCAATGTAAACGGCATGTAAAACAGTTGTCAAAATGTGCTCTTAAAACTTCTGTCTTGACGTCATTATTAGTCTGCTACAATTTGAGTGGAATTTAAAACCCTGTAACAGGATTTGCCTTATTGGCAGATGGTAAGCTAGGACACCAGCTGGTTGAAAAAATGGGGTTTCCTGGAAAGTTTAGGTTCAACAATACGCATGAGCGGATCTAGAACTCTGGATATTGGTGATATGAAGTGTTTGGAAACAAAGATCTTTAGAATGGTATTTTTTATTCTTGAGTTAATGTTATTGTAGCTAGTCTTTCCGGTGTTGAGCGTAACTGAAGATTTCAATGATTGGTTTCTGTTGATGTGGTAGGGTTATTTTAACAAGCAGCCTCAAGCAGGTAAACATCTGATATATTTCCTCATTGTCTTGTGTCACGTGATACCATCTGATTTAATGGATAAGTCACGACGAAATGCACTCCGATTTATTCTTCTCACACCTTGCGGTGCTTTAAGATATGGCTTCCCTCTAGTCAATTTTACCTTAATCTTCAGTTGAACGCTTTCTACAAATTGAACGAAGTGGGTGGCCACAAGGGGTATAGTATGACATCATTTTGGAGAATATACAACTCCTTTATTAGGGATATTTCAGTGCTAAGTAACTGCAGGATGTTACGACTCCGAGCATTGGCACATTCTTACCGTCAAGTTATTGCTGTTCATTTTATTTCTCGCGGGAAATTGATTCTCGTCAAGTGCCGCGTGTGAAAGTTGCTAGATCCGGGTTTGGCGAATGCGGCAGTTGAAATTCAGTTGATACCAGATTTTTGCATGTTGTAGAGTACATAGAAATGAGTAATGATCCTTAATCTAGGTACAAAAATCACCTTGCATTTTCAAAAAATAGTAGTGAAAAAATTCTGTCGATGTTCCCAAGAAGTCTGTCAATGACCTCAAAGTGTTTGTGTAAAAAAACTCAATAACTTTGTGGAGAACTCATGGAATCTTGTCCAATTTCAATTCCAAGTAATAAAAATTAATTAAAATTGAAAAAAAAAACAAGCTAATAATCCAGTTGCAAAAATCACCTTGGATTTCCAAACAGTAGTAGCGGAAAAATTCGATTGGTGTTCTCAGAAAAGTCTGGCAATCTAGTGTCAATGACCTGAATATGTTTGTGTAAAAAAACTCAATAACTTTGTGGAAAACTCACAAAATCTTGTCTAAATTCAATTCCAAGCAATTTAAAATCAATCAAAATTGATAAAAACAAGGAATTCTTTAGTCTTGAAATTATAAGGTTTTCAAGATTTTATGATACAATGTTGGCTTTTGTTTTAAGATGGCTGATACATTGGGTGACCCATAAACTTTGTCTACAAGGGGTCATATTTGGCCAGCACTTTGTTTTCACTCTACCCCTACACACTGCTTCTAAAGCAGAATTCAGTGTCAAGCATGTTCACTATCTGCAATGAAGTATCAACACAACAGGTTTAACAAGTAACTTGAGCTTTCCATTGTGTATATGTAAGCCTATAAAGTAAGCAGTGTGGCTGCTTGCTGTGCATGAAGACTGTGTGTTCATGAACTTGGAATTGAATATTCATTTTGAGCAATCAGGTGAAATTTTTTGTTCAGTGTAAAGAATTTTAGTAATAACTAGCTGGAACCGGTGCTTCGCATTCCTAGAAAACTAATGATACCAATGGTGTGACCACTAGGTGTTGTGTCGTTATAACGCTACACTACGTCCCATCCCCTACTCTTGTCGCCAGTGAAGTGTTTTGTGAGGCTTATCGGTTCTGGGAAAATATATTCACGTCGTGTACGCTTATATTTGTAGAAAACTGTAATAATACAAGCGCTGTGACTGCTAGGGGTGGTATCGTTATAACGCTAGGGGTTGTATTGTTATAACGCTACACTACATCCCATCCCCGGTACTGGGTAAAATATATTCACGTTTAGACTTATATTCTGTATTTTAGTGGAAAACTGTAATAATACAAACGCTGTGACTGCAGGGGTCATATTGTTATAATGCTAAGGGTTGTATACGGTAGTTATAACACTACACTACATCCCATCCCTGGTGCTGGGTAAAATATATTCACGTTTAGACTTATATTCGTAGCAAACTGTAGTAATACAAATGCTGTGACCACTAGGGGTCGTATCGTTATAATGCTGGGGGTTGTATCGTTATAACGCTACACTACATCCCATCCCCTACTCTCGTCATCAGTGAAGTGTTTTGTGAGGCTTATCGGTACCCGGTAAAATATACTCATGTTTAGACTTATATTCTTAGAAAACTGTAGCAATACAAACACTGTGACCAGCAGGGGTTTTATCGTTGTAACGCTACACTACCAGCATGGCTACTAAAATGCTTGGGAAGTACGCCAACAGTTTTGGAGCAACTCAAACCACAAGTAAAGTGGCAGCTCAGTGAATAAACCTTGCACTGTTCACATTGCTGGCGGTTTGCCCAGCATTTTGTTACTTGCGGATGTACTTGCGAAAGTGATTGCCTTTTAACGCATGATAATGTGTTTGAGCCATTAGAGTCAAAATGGAGCATATTATCTCAGGAACAATTTCACAAAACTCTTCTCTCCATTACTAACGAGGAATGTCCTTGGGAAGGAATTAAACCTATTTGCAATTGACGTATCACAAGCTCCGCCCCCTTGCGAAATGTCGACAAACAAACAATAAGTTTTTCCAGTGGTAGCATATTGTTTGTTGGGTAGAATGGCAGCTTGGAAACGAAGGTGTGTCAAGAATGCTGCATTCTGATTGGTCAGTTAAGCCGTCACTCAAAATCCTGACGATAGGTCAATTGTGGAGGTTCTGCAATGACACTTACTATCAGAAGACTCTTATTTCCTGTGAAATTAGTCTGTCCCATTTTCGGGGGTTGTAAATAGGTTGTAATTTTGCTCATAGTGAGATTTGACTTACATAATTTATGGCACTTGCACTGTTGTGGCTGAAAAGTTAGCAAGAATGAACTTAAGAGGAGGTGGCAGGGACCACCATATGTTGACCCATCAAAATGTTAAAAGTGCCGTTAACACTACAAAAGTCGACACCGATCAGCTGACACAGAACGAGATGTTCTAGCGCAAGTATGTGTGTAAACAGGACTGACCTAGAGGAAATTGACATCGCAGTGACAACTTTTGCCACCCGTTTGTGAGGAAGAGGAGTTTGCTCTCGATCATCTTGCTCCGTGTCAGTTATATGTCTAAACGCGAAAGTGAGGCAAGGCGGACAGGATCATCTCTGCTGCGCTTGTGCAATGACCTACATACGGGTTCTCTGTCTCTGCAACTCTCGCAGTTTGTAAACCTGCGCATGTGTGATCCACTCTCCAGCCTACAACTTCATTCTTACCACAGTTTGTGAGTTGTGTGTGTAAATGGCTGCTTGACACTGATCAATTTGGTCCGTGTCGGTTGTGCCGGGCCAAAAGTTGATGTCTAACGGGACTATAGTTATGTGGGATCATGGAAAAATGACCAAATTTGACTTATCAAATTCATACAAAATTTTCAGATACTATGCTTTGTGCATCGTTCTCAAAAACACTATTTAGAAAACTGTTACTTAGAACATTTATATGTGATAATCTTACTGGCATCAATACCCATACTTGTCAATATGATTTTTCATGACCTTCTCTGGGAACATCAATTTTCTCACTGGGTGTTTATAAGTCCTCGTTCAAGCTTTTGCTACAGAAGGGATTTCAAATTTCCATTGTCTCTCTCTTTGCTGACATCTCATTCAGCATTATCAATGAGAAAGTCATTCGTATCCAGCAGTGTTTGATTACTTCCATACCTGTATGTATTGAATAATTGTGGTACTCTTGGTTTTTAACATCAATCATTCATTCCAGTGAAAGTGAAAAGAAGAAATTAATTTTTGTCTGTTCCAAAATTTCGTACGCAAGCCATTAGAATTAGCTTTTGCTCATTCCAAAATTCAGCGTGAGCCATTGAAAATTGCTGATTAATATTGCGGTGGTGATTGTTGTTACTGTTGTTAACACAGATGAAAAAACTATTTGCTAATGGTGAAGTCATTATGCGTAAAAGTGCTCTATTCAGTCATGGGAAGTCTTTTGGGAACACAATAGAACTATGAGTTATATAATGACACTGACTGGCACTTGTGCAATGCATGGGAACAATTGCGGCTCACAACGTGGGGGTAACAACACTGAATTTTTAATGTAGAAATGACCTCGGGCGAGAATCATGAAGAAGGAACGTACGGAGAATGGCACGACAACAGTGAAACGCATCCCAACAACAACCCAAGTTCAGAGCAACGTCATAGGAACTCCTGAACACTCCACTTTTCGCGACCTGTCAGCCATGAACTGACACGTGACCTATATACCAGGACATGGGGTTGGGAGATATGGACTTAGTCAACAATTTTTGAAGGCACTCAAAATATTATGAAGCAGAAGCTTTGCGCCAAGTGTCGAATCGATTTCACTATGGGGCTAAGTTATAGGGCCTCACGCAGTGTTGGCGTGATCGACCCAACCATCTCAAAGTTTTAGTGGTTAGTTACAGAATTTCTTTTAGGGTATTGGTATGGATATTGGTATTATAGATGTTAGTGAGGGATGCAGTTGGAAACTTAAAGGACATCCACTCATTTAGACTGGACTCCAGAAAAGGAATCATTGTTGTGGGCCTCCCACCTATACTTAATTGGGAAGGTTGGCAACCTCACATTCTCTGGCCTGATTTTTTTTTCGAAGACGAGTTTTAACTTTTATTTAGTGTACTGCAGTTGCATTCAGACAGCGTCAATGCTGAAATTGGAGGTCTTGTTGCCCGGGTCTTGTTATTTGCGAACATGGGAAGAAAATGAAGTGACAAAGAGTCCAAGTATTCTAGTTTGAAGTAAATCCATCATTCGTGAATTATTTGTTACTTGTGGTAGTATAATTTACATTGCCAAACCACCATGTCAGAAGTTGCCCTTAGTAATTCATTGCTATTTATAATGTTTTATCTCTAATAATTCGAACACTTAAGATTCATCTCCAATAGCTTGTACGCCCATCTTTTTTAACACGAAGCTGTCAAGGGAAAAATGGTTTGTACATTAGTACACAAACTGATCATGTATAAAACTGACCGCTTTCCGTTGTTGTCTGGAAGGCTGGTGTGTTATTATACAACAACTTGCTCGTAGCGCACTCGTGACGCATTTTCCCCATTTTTCCGGATGTCAGTGCTGTCTTGACGTTGTGTTTTTGCTTGTTTTGTTACTCAATGATGAACTGTTAGTGTGGTTATCCAATTTGATTATATATAGACTGCTTATATTACCGCCTTTGTGCAGGTGAGTATTGTCATTCCACACGCCCACCAGAAGTGGAACCTGGCTTCTGAAGGTTCTTTGGAACTATTCACATTACTGAACAATAGTTTGGTCAGACTTGGACAGTATTCTCATGTAATTAATTTTTAAGAATTTCTCCTTTGATGTCCTTAGTATGGTAGGTCTTGTTAAAATGTATTGTTTGTGTAAACTCATGCAATATGTTTTAAGAATTTGTGTGTGGAGATTATTAGTAACATGGCAGGCAGACTTCTGAAGCTCAGTCGTTTGTGTAAAATGCATTTGTTTGTCTTAATGCTCACGATTGGCAATGCACCCATCAACAAATTCATTGAAAATTTCTCTTTTATAGTACCTACTGGACCTGTTCTGTTATATTTGGCTTAGAACTTTGTTTCGCCTCGTTTAACTAGCTGAAAACGAAAATCAAAATAGACTCTTTATTCTCATAAAATCGGGATAGAATTCCAATGCCTTTACCACCTCAAGTCAAAGGCAATGCCCACATGCATTATTTACGAGTTCACAACTTTTAGGGTTTGCCTGCTGCAATAAACTCGAATGTTTTTTTGAGTCGCTGATGCATCGATGTTCTTGTGGATAACGCTAACATAAACCTATCATGTTAAGGAAAATTACGAGACTAATTTTATGAGAGTAAAATGCCTAATTTGGTTTTTGTTTTAGCCACCTAAACTGTATGAAATGCAACTTAAACATCAGCGCCCTTATTTTATTAGTTTCTAAATTTAAATGCCATGTGTTGGCTCCTAAATGAATATCGATTTCGTACTTTAAGAATCTGTTCAGACTATTACAATGCATTGTTTTTTCTTAGCTTTGTGGGTAGCATAATTTGCTGTAGTAAATACTGTTATCCGAGAATTTATAGTCCTAATACTCATAAATCCGCTTTATTGCAATACAATGATGCCTGTAGGCTGTGTTAATGTCGTCATCTGGTATTTTTGAATCTGTTGTCGTCAGTATTGAGAAAATTTGTACCAGAATAGATATCTGGTTTTGTTCAATATTCACAATTTGTTACAGCTTGTATCACAGCGTGTCGCCATAATTCTTATACTTCACTTCCTGGAAGGGTTGAAAGTAACCTCTGAAACAATTTTTTGTCGTTTGAAGATGAAACTACAACTGTTTTTCATATCCACGAACCCAACTGTTTGAAGGTTACGGGCAATGCGATTTTGTACTTTTAGGCTATCCGGAACTGTGAAATTAGCGCAAATCCGTGATCATGAATGAAAATTGGGATTGGGTGACCAGGGAAGGAACAAAAATTCATCATGAGCCTCGAAACTTAAAAAATGATATTGTGTATTATGAAATAGATTATTTTATTTTCGTGGATTAACTGTGTGGCACTCCCCTTCACTGTTCCTTATTGGTTATTGTCAGTTGCTGTCAAGACAATCATCCAATTCTTGTATTTTATGTGCACGATTTGAAGTATGATATAAGGCCCTTTCAAACTAATGTCGACGCGTCGATGTTTTGGGGTGTTGCGGTCAGTATGAACGGTTAACTTTGGTCCAAGATCGAAGTTAACAGCGCCGGTTAACTTTGTGGTAAACAGCTGGATTTAACAGCACAGTGTCGATGCTGCAGTGCGATATGAGGGGTCACCTTCGGTCCCATCCAAGTTATGGCCAGGGGCCAGTGTTATCGTCAACAACTAAGGGCAGTGTTGTCGCTAATAGTTGCTTATATGTTGCTGAAATAATCACCAATTGAATTAGAAATAAGTTGCCCCAATTAACACTGGTAAATGTTCTCAAATTGTCACTTTAAAAAAATGTTAGCATGTACGCGATACATCAGCGCCACCTTGCGATTACTTCAATACTGACTGTCACCTATCGTTTGCTTCGATGTCTGTTAACTACCGAAGCCGGTATGAACGGTTCAGTTAACTTCGCAGTTTACGTCGACACTCCGCTCAGACTGGAGTTCAGTCAGTATGAAAGGGCCTATAGATTTGCTGTTACGACACTGTTATTCCTTTGCTTGGCTGCCTTCACCAGAACAAAATGCATGGTGTTTGGAATTGGTCCATTTTAAGAGATGGTTAGAAATCAGCCAGAAACCTAAAGTGGCATTAAATCCGTACTTTCTGTAAAAAAGTGTATTGTTATAAAATTGATCTTATTCTGTTCCTTTCTCACTTTAGTAGTCATCTTTGGGCTCGGGTTGAACCAGCACTTCGTTATTTCTTGATACCAAATGTCTTAAGCTGGTAGTTATTTGTGTGTTTTTCACTCTTCATAAACTTTTTTTTAAGTTTTCCCACCAATCCCGCAGAAGCGTAATAGTCAAAATTGACATTTTCATTTTCAAGACTTCCTGGCAGTGTTGTGCTGACAACTTTTCAAAATATCTGGCAGAAGCTGTGGTAGAGAATGTTACATGGAAAAGCATGGACTTGGTATTAAACGTTTGTTATAAAAATGAGAAAATAAAGTTTCACAAGTACGCCATGTTGTGTGAAGCTGAGGTGCTTGCACCTAATTCGAATACAGGTGCATCTTCACATGTGGGCGAGGGTATGAATTCTCAATGCATCCGTGCAATATAGTAGTAAAACTCGCATTGGTTTTAGTAAGTCTTAATTATTTCCTGTGGTTATAAAGTATGGAGCTGCCATCCCATATATAAGGAGCCTTTGTGTGCTTGTCAAATGTGACAAGTCCATGTGAATTTCAGTCTTGGTGGATATGGTAGTTGGAATTTGTTACATCAGCTAAATGGTCTTTAACTTACCGTATTCATCCAGGTTGACGCCCATACTCTGCTTAATGCCGCCTACAAATTATGTGATCAAAACTCCTTTATATTTTTTGCTCCCAAAACAGACGAAACTCGCTTAATGAACAGTCACGCAAACCGTTTGTCTCTATAAACATTCATTCCTGATTTCTAAAAAAATTCTTTTTACCGGTAAATGCTTTTCCACTTCTTATTTTTGAGTTTGCAATTTAAGGGGCCTTGGCAATAATCCCTTCGTATATGATAATTTACAGCAACAACTTTCAAATTCAAACTGAAATATTTGGCAAAGTTATTTTGCATTCTTCAAAAGTTTTTTCTGAAGTGCACAGAATTTTTCGATGGCTTAGTGGCTGTATAGAACAAACTGCAATATATATGAAAATAAGGTAAGGTTATATCCATCTCCATTTAGTGTATGTCAAAAAAATAAGCTTTGTCAACTAGTAAAAGTATATATTTTCTGAAAGAACAACAACCAGTAAATATAAATATAGTTTTTGTGTTTATGTGCCATTATCATTTTTACGTAAAAACTTTTTTTAAATCGAAAGTTCATTTTTAAGAAATGTACGTTCATAGCAAAATAACCCCTCCTTTGACTTTAATGAAACCTTTTTTAAATGAAAACTTCACCAGTTACCTCAAAAGCGTTTTTAGGAATTACCGATTAGTCTGTTCGTTTGGTTTCTATGACAAATCAACTCGCAAAACGTAAGGTATTTTTGTAAACTAGGCCTTTATATCAAAAATCCTAACGGCGTTTTTGAGACTGATGACCAAATATTATGTTTGGAAAGTTTCAGCGAAATCCATCTAGCCGTTTTCGCGAACTAGTGTTCCTAAGTTCAAATAAAGTAAATTTGCCGAAGCCGAGAAAAATACAATTAAACTGGGACAAGTGAAAATCTCAAAGTCTTCAGTTAATTATTCGGTGAAAACTTGTTCTCAGTACACATAACCTATACAATCCTTAAAGGAGAATGCCACCTGATTTAATTAGTCTTTTTTGCCGTTTTAATCGGTCTATATCTACATCGCCTCTTATACGGTCGACCTCACCTTGCCGAGAGGTGTCGCGTTAACCTGTGAGGAAGGTGAGAAGTGACACAACGACGTCAGTGGTTTGTCTGTAGAGTGAATGCCACTATATTGCGGTGCATCGGTTCCCGCTTGTCCAAACTATGAAGCTGCAAAGAAAGCGGGAATATTGTTTTTCGACTTCCTCGAGAGCCCGAAATGCTTAGGAAGTGGCTCGCGGTAGTGAAGAATGAAAGGTATGCTGTTAATAGCAAGTATGAGGCCGTGAAACATCTCCGTGTCTGTGGCCGGCATTTCGTCGACAGTGATTTCTCTGACGAATTCCGGCCAATTTTTGTGAATAAGGTTGGAGATTACCTTAAATTTTCTTGTTAGTCAGTTTTGTTAAGAACTGCAAAAAGCATTTCATTTTGTATTGTAAATTGAAGAATGCTGTACTGTTTGAAGTATTGACCTTCAAAGGTACACCTGCACTTTTAAAGCCTAACTTCAACGGAATTTTGTTATTTTAGATGTATTAGGCTAACCAGATAGTCCTAGGGAAGCCTTGGTAAAATAAGAAAACTTGAGTTCAGTCACGCAAGTGTAAGTCCGTCAAATGATAAATGAAGGTGCCTTTTCGTGCCATGTTGTGTCACCGCAAGGTCCAAGCACAAACAACAAAAGGTTGTATTGAATAGGGGTCTAAATAGAACACCATTGCGTGCGGATGTTATTCGCAGCTGTTTGAATTAAAAGGTGATTCTCGCGGTGACGTAGACAAAAGCAAGTCAATACGCCTAACAATTCGTTTCATTTGGCAATTTATGGCACTAGTGGGCTCAGAGCGATGCTCTTAACATACTGTAGGAACCAAATTGACATGTCTTACCGTTGAAGACGACAGGCTTTACGGGCGAAATGCCGCTGATGGTATGGATGACATAACAGTTGGCTGCAAACAGTAACTTCACAGACATCAGTATAGGCTCATAAGAGCACTAGACCAGCAATTTAGAGACCTGTGGTTCGATTCCCGGTTGGAACTGAAATTTTGTTTTTATCAAAATTTTCAACAAGAGTAAACAAGAACAATTTTTTTTGGTTATTTGAAAACTTTGTATCATACGGCTGTGACCTCAACAACAACTCGATGAAATTTTGTACATTTCTTGCAATACAGTGAGCATCTGAAGAATAAAAAAATCAATTTGGGCTACATTTTTGTTTGAATGTGAGAAAACTTTACCATACAGTTAGGTCAATATTTGAAAAGTACTGTTGACTGGTTTGTTAATTGGTGACGTTGACTCTTGCATTTGTTAATTGGCAATTTTGTTGCATCTTTATTGGTAATCAGGATTGATGCAGGTGCCAGGAGTATTGTAATGTGCTCTAGCCTAATTACCGACAATTAAGCAATGCTTGACTTAGAACCCCAGATTTGAAATTACCCATATGGAAGCACTTTATAAAAATAAAGTCTTACCTAGGTGAGGGCATGTACAGGTAAATCTTCACCAATTTAGCACGCAATATGACCGATGAGTGAAATTCTATTTTGTCAAATTTCTCCACTAGAGTAAGGTTTTAAGAAATTTTAATTTGCTGTCGGCATTGCTTGCTGTGTGTAGATGTTCTACTACAAGATTCGGTAAAGTTTCCATTATTTTTGGAGGTAATAAGTGGAGATTCTTACAGTTGTTGTTGGTAATTAATACTTATGTTTAACTCTGTGAGCAATGATGTGATTTAGAACTTGTTTGGTCGAGCTCAACATCAGCTTTTTTGATGCTTACTTGGTTCAATTAGCTAATGATATTTCAATATTTCAAAGGATGACCAGTTAAATTTACCAGGTATTTTATAGTCTTCTAGTCAGGGATCATGTCAGGTTTGTTCAAATGTCCTTTGTCTGTTTTTGAAGAGGATTTATCATCGAAATTATGTACTCGGGTTAGCACGATCAAATTACCATGTTTTCGAAACAAAATGTCAGAAAATGATTGTGTTAAAAGTATTAGGCAGTCAAATTTTTGTGTTTTAAGTTTGTACATCACTTTGCGTTGTCCTGGTATAAAATTGCATTCACTTTCAATTTGTAGTCATTACCCATTCATTTTTCAAACCTGGTGAAATTAGTTAAACGTGCGTTCACTTTTTCAGTAACGGGTGTTGTGTAGTAAAAAACTGCACGTTTTGCAGTCACTGTGGATTTTCTGAAAAACTGACGAGTTGACAACATAGCCAAGTTGAACAGTTGTAAATTCATGTCCAAAGAGAAGAATTGGTTGAGTGATGCGTCATCACTCTTCCTTAAACGGATGTAGACAAACTGAAGACCCGTTAAAACACAGACCTTGTTATTACCAAACTGTTTCCAGTCAGTGCTCGTGTATTGACTACCTGAAAACTAGCATTGTACTGGTCATTGGCCCCTTAACCTCTGACGTGGGATTGTGTTAGTTAGTTTCTGACCATTATGTGTCTAAATTTATCCATTAATTAAAGATGATAGTTAGCGTGACATCTCTGCATTGCTTGACTGCCTTCATTAAAAAATCTCTGATTTGCTCAGGTTGTGCTTTCGGTCGTGGTTCACTCTGTCTTCCTGGAACAACATGAGTTTTTATTGTGAATGACGTGCGACAGCAGCCATCATTCGGAAGTCACGCGAAAACGTCACCTTTATGCCTCTGCGCGCCATCTCGGTGTCATGCGGCGATGATGTCCCTGTGGACGGTGACGGTGGTGAAATGCAGAGTCAAGATGCAACTGTCGACAAGAATCTGTCCAATGGAACTACGACAAAGACTAAGGAAAGTACAGTTGACATTCCAGCGGAAATGTCTCCAAAGGAATGTGAAGAGTGCAAGGTAAGAAAGGTGGTGTTTTATTTTGATTGGTTCTTTTCAGTCCAGTTTTGGCAGGTTTGCGTTCACTGTATACGGTGTCATTAACCTTAGAATTTTTATGCACTGCAATCTCTGGAGTTAAAATAGTGTGGTTATGAGGGAAACGTAGTGCTTCTGTGGTATGTGAAGAATTATTTTAAAATCTTGAGTCACGGTAAATCTTGCTGTCGCGCTGAATCTTGTAACACCAGGTCTTCAGGTTTCGTGTGCTTTTCTATAGTGTCATGAGTTACGAGGACCAACAAATATTTTGATGTTATTTGTGCATCGTTTCTATAGTAATGCAGAACTTTGACAATGAAATTTTTGACACTAGTAACCTCAAGTTAAGTCAATAGTTTTGTCAAGAGCCAAAGGCTCGTTTCACTGAATATATACTGACAAGTTGTGGATATGGGGTTCAGTTCCTCAGCTGCGACTCGGATCGTGATATTCATTTGAATTTACTGGAAGATTGTTCCTTATAGCTGGGTCCTGGTATTGAAATGACTGGTTTTCTTCATCACTAATTTTTGTCCTCTAACCAGTTAACATTATGCTCAGGTATGGTCATTTGTTCACTCAGGTAGAATGGACCAGCTTGACATTCAACAGTGGCGGATCTACAGGGGGGATTCAGGGGGTTTAACCCCCCCCCCTGGGCCAGGACCAAAAAATAAAATAAAAAGCGTCTTCAGCAAAACAAAAACGGCACTGCCAGCGTGTGTAAACCCCAAATAAACCAACTTGGAAAAAATTGAGAGGGGGGTTCACTCTGAAAATATAATTTTTTGCATTGTGAATTGATGTTATGAAAATCCAAGCATTTCGAGTCTTCGTGGCTCATCGGCAAAACACGCAGAGATCAATTGTGGGCGCGCTTCCGTCGACACTTCTGAAGTAGCCAAGCATTCGGGATCCACCGCTGAAAGAGCAGCTCTATAGCTGATTTCTTTAGGTAATTCATGCGCACACCCAGGAGGGGGAGGCTTGGGGAGCTTGAACGAGCCCCCCGTTTGGCGAAGTGGGCAAAAAGGTCTGCCCCTGAGAGACAAAAAGTCCAAGAAAATGAGGCATAAGTCCATTAAACATGCGCAAACGCGCAATCCACAGTGGTGCTCCCGTTTTTTTTTTATTCCGCCCACTTTTTTGTTACCAAAAGGTCCACAAAGTCAGGAATTCGAGCCCCCCATATTGAAGGCTGGGTGCGGGCATGTAATTAGCTTCTTTACTCTAAGATATGTTTTGATTTGATTAAGGGAAATACTGTAGTGCCGCAACCCTGATATTCAGGCGAATTGACGTGCAATGTTTTTACCTCATCTGTCATGCCGTGTTATGCTATTACACTCCACACGTTTGTAACTCGAATTTAGCTGGTGTATAGTAAAGTTGTCTTGCGCAATATCGTACAGTGTACATGTACATGTAATATTTTTGAAAAAAACTTGTTTTCTGAAGATTTGCTTATTGTGGCGAGCGCCGTGGTCTGGTCGCGAGTCCGTTTGAAGATGCACTTTAACAAGTTATGTCTATACAAGGAATGACCAAGGGGGCACTCACATTAACAAAGTGATCGCATTCGCGAACAGTGTACGGTACCAGAAATTGCGGGGAGGCTGTACTTTCGCAACAAAGTCTTGCAGGACTTATGCGATGTTCAATAGGTTTCCAAAGGGTCCCTAGTTCTGACCTCAACACCTACCGTCTTTCTACCTGCAATAAGCACCACTGTCGTCTTCTATACTGGGAATTTCCGCAAAAAAGGCCCACCTGATGAAACGTTCATGCCCATGGACATTTATTTAATGTTAGTACTTCGGGTTTCAAGCATTCAGACATTGGGACGTTTATTTCGAAAAATTGCAAGAGATGCAAATTGGTCCTGGGATACATCGTCAAGGTTTGAAGTAGTCCATGATGAACGGATCAAATTTAGTTGCGCATGTAAGTCTTTTGATTGGATTTGGCAACCTCAGGGCGCTTAGTGCCAACTGAGCTGCGAAACGAGATGCTGACATTGTAGATGCTTACAAGCTCATTGACACAGCAGTTGATGAAGTGCATGCGTTGGGAACAAACATCAAAGATGAGCAAACCATTGAATCCGATATACAGATTCCTCGGCAGTCTAGACAACAGAAGGATAGGACTAACGTTCCTGGAGAAACATCCAGGTAATAAGTTATAATTCTACACAGTTTGTATATAATGTCGGTTTTTTATGCTTGTGTACAATGAAAACAAAATAGAAATTATTTTGGACATGCCAAATTTTCCCAGTACAGCAGAGGGTCCACGAGCACACAGAAACTGATTCTGGTTTGTATTTCCACTTGGCTCTATCTGCTTCGTATCCAAAATCTTATTTCACGTAGTGCGTTGTTAAATTTGTTCTCAATACTTGTTTCTTCCAGTGAGTACTACAGAACGGTGCGAAAACCCTTCCTAGACAACCTCTCGCAGCAGTTGACCACCAGATGTGTAAAATACATGTATGAGCAACCACAGGGGATTAAAAAGTGTCTAAAGAAAAGTTTTCAATTCAAAATATTTTGCATAGTATACTTTAGGTCTCGCAACGGACCAGGCCAGCTTGATTTGTGTATAGTTTTGTGATGTTTTTTTACCAAAGTGTGCTTTCTAGAACTGTGTTTGGTCCCGCAGCAGATCGACTATTTTTATAGGAATAATAAGCACGGGTGTACTTTTGGTCTTGTGACGGACCAGGCCAGCCTTTTTGTGTACTCTCAGTGTACATCTGGTTACTCTGCGAACTGGTCCTGTATATCTTTTCATCAAGGTGTACAGAACGTTTTGGTTTCGTGAAACTGTTTTCAGATGATTTGCTTCCTGATACATTTAACGTTTTTCAATTGTTGTCAACGTGATTCAGTTTAATAAAGTCTGTGATACTTAATTGTTTATTGTCACTTTTAATAATAGACTATGAGCTGAGAGCACCATCATTCGCCGGTTTTTCTCGTAACGAAACAAAACACATGTTTATTTCCGGACACCGGTCTTCGTTCTTAAACAACTTGAGGCTGCTGTTACGCGATCATCTGATATTCAAGTTTTTACGCCCCGTCGGTGCTCCTTGTGCTCTTGAATATTTGGTAGTTTCCTAAACCCCTGTATACACACCACACTTTTTCGTACACCACTTTTCATATGCTAAAATAGGTGTGTGTAAGCAGATGTTCCAACAAAAAATTTTGATGGTGACGTGACTCATACCCAAATGTGCACAAATGTGGTTTCATGAAAGTTTCTTGAGCCAAGTTCATGTGACGAAATCGAGAAGGGTTTTAAATTATCTTAAGAAAAACTCCAGAGACATGTTAAGTGCCAGAAACTTACCAGGATGCATGGAAATTTCACTGTTTGGCTACAAAAACAAAAAATTTTCTTACACGGGTGGAGGGAAACCCCCCCCTCTCGACCTCCCCCCGCTTGGCGCCACGCGCCTCAGATTCGACCTTTGCGGGAATCCTAA
>NMRA01000006.1:1913468-1966621 GCA_002633005.1 Phoronis australis | reverse complement strand
TCCTCGTCACCACTGCTGTGAACAAGGTCTCCGTCACTCACACTACTGTCACTGTGATACGGGTCACCGACTCCAGCCATTTTCAGCTTACAACACACTAAACAATCCCTAAATCCAACGCAGTTGAGTTCTCTACTAACCTATATTGCCGCAGAATACTCGCCGATGGAAAGTGGTGGCGACAATTGGTGAAAAATAGCACAAAACAAAAGTAGAATAGAACAGATTCGCACAGTAAGCTCAACGCAAAACCAAATGGCGGGAAGCGCTTGCCTCCTAAAACGTCACTTCCGGAAAAGCGGACGAGTAATTAATAAAATTACTGTAATTAAGTGAAAAATATGTCTAGGATAACCAACCAACCTTATTTTAGCTCAAAATGACATGGAAAAGGGTTGCCTTCGCCTTTAAGGGTGAAATGCCGCTGATGGTATGGATGACATAACAGTTGGCTGCAACTAGTAACTTCACAGACATCAGTATAGGCTCATAAGAGCACTAGACCAGCAATCTAGAGACCTGTGGTTCGATTCCCGGTTGGAACTGAAATTATGTTTTTATCAAAATTTTCAACAAGAGTAAACAAGAATACAATTTTTTTTTGGTTATTTGAAAACTTTGTATCATACGGCTGTGACCTCAACAACAACTCGATGAAATTTTGTACATTTCTTGCAATACAGTGAGCGTCTGAAGAATAAAAAATCAATTTTGGCTACATTTTTGTTTGAATGTGAAAAAACTTTACCATACAGTTAGGTCAATATTTGAAAAATAACTGTTGGCTGGTTTGTTAATTGGTGACGTTGACTCTTGCATTTGTTAATTGGCAATTTTGTTGCATCTTTATTGGTAATCAGGATTGATGCAAGTGCCAGGAGTATTGTAATGTGCTCTAGCCTAATTACCGACAATTAAGCAATGCTTGACTTAGAACCCCAGATTTGAAATTACCCATATGGAAGCACTTTATAAAAATAAAGTCTTACCTAGGTGAGGGCATGTACTGGTAAATCTTCACCAATTTAGCACGCAATATGACCGATGAGTGAAATTCTATTTTGTCAAATTTCTCCACTAGAGTAAGGTTTTAAGAAATTTTAATTTGCTGTCGGCATTGCTTGCTGTGTGTAGATGTTCTACTACAAGATTCGGTAAAGTTTCCATTATTTTTGGAGGTAATAAGTGGAGATTCTTACAGTTGTGGTTGGTAATTAATACTTATGTTTAACTCTGTGAGCAATGATGTGATTTATAACTTGTTTGGTCGAGCTCAACATCAGCTTTTTTGATGCTTACTTGGTTCAATTAGCTAATGATATTTCAATATTTCAAAGGATGACCAGTTAAATTTACCTGGTAGTTTATAGTCTTCTAGCCAGGGATCATGTCATTTTTGTTCAAATGTCCTTTGTCTGTTTTTGAAGAGGATTTATCATCGAAATTATGTACTCGGGTTAGCACGATCAAATTACCATGTTTTCGAAACAAAATGTCAGATGATTGTGTTAAAAGTATTAGGCAGTCAAATTTTTGTGTTTTAAGTTTGTACATCACTTTGCGTTGTCCTGGTATAAAATTGCATTCACTTTCAATTTGTCATTACTCATTCATTTTTCAAACCTGGTGAAATTAGTTAAACGTGCGTTCACTTTTTCAGTAACGGGTGTTGTGTAGTAAAAAACTGCACGTTTTGCAGTCACTGTGGATTTTCTGAAAAACTGACGAGTTGACAACATAGCCAAGTTGAACAATTGTAAATTCATGTCCAAAGAGAAGAATTGGTTGAGTGATGCGTCATCACTCTTCCTTAAACGGATGTAGACAAACTGAAGACCTGTTAAAACACAGACCTTGTTATTACCAAACTGTTTCCAGTCAGTGCTCGTGTATTGGCTACCTGAAAACTAGCATTGTACTGGTCATTGGCCCCTTAACCTCTGACGTGGGATTGTGTTAGTTAGTTTCTGACCATTATGTGTCTAAATTTATCCATTAATTAAAGATGATAGTTGGCGTGACATCCCTGCATTGCTTGACTGCCTTCATTAAAAAATCTCTGTCTGATTTGCTCAGGTTGTGCTTTCGGTCGTGGTTCACTCTGTCTTCCTGGAACAACATGAGTTTTCATTGTGAATGACGTGCGACAGCAGCCATCATTCGGAAGTCACGCGAAAACGTCACCTTTATGCCTCTGCGCGCCATCTCGGTGTCATGCGGCGACGATGTCCCTGAGGACGGTGGTGAAATGCAGAGTCAAGACGCAACTGTCGACAAGAATCTGTCCAATGGAACTACAACAAAGACTAAGGAAAGTGGAGTTGACATTTCGGCGGAAATGTCTCCAAAGGAATGTGAAGAGTGCAAGGTAAGAAAGGTGGTGTTTTGCGTTCACTGTATACTGTTAACCTTAGAATTTTTATGCACTGTAATCTCTGAAGTTAAAATAGTGTGGTTATGAGGGAAACGTGGTGCTTCTGTGGTATGTGAAGAATTATTTTAAAATCTTGAGTCACGGTAAATCTTGCTGTCGCGCTGAATCTTGTAACACCAGGTCTTCAGGTTTCGTGTGCTTTTCTATAGTGTTATGAGTTACGAGGACCAACAAATATTTTGATGTTATTTGTGCATCGTTTCTATAGTAATGCAGAACTTTGACAATGAAATTTTTGACACTGGTAACCTCAAGTCAAGTCAATAGTTATGTCAAGAGCCAAAGGCTCGTTTCACTGAATATATACTGACAAGTTGTGGATATGGGGTTCAGTTCCTCAGCTGCGACTCGGATCGTGATATTCATTTGAATCTACTGGAAGATTGTTCCTTATAGCTGGGTCCTGGTATTGAAATGACTGGTTTTCTTCATCACTAATTTTTTGTCCTCTAACCAGTTAACATTATGCTCAGGTATGGTCATTCGTTCACTCAGGTAGAATGGACCAGCTTGACATTCAACAGTGGCGGATCTACAGGGGGGATTCAGGGGGTTTAACCCCCCCTGGGCCAGGACCAAAAAATAAAATAAAAAACGTCTTCAGCAAAACAAAAACGGCACTGCCAGCGTGTGTAAACCCCAAATAAACCAACTTGGAAAAAATTGAGAGGGGGGTTCACTCTGAAAATATAATTTTTTGCATTGTGAATTGATGTTATGAAAATCCAAGCATTTCGAGTCTTCGTGGCTCATCGGCAAAACACGCAGAGATCAATTGTGGGCGCGCTTCCGTCGACACTTCTGAAGTAGCCAAGCATTCGGGATCCACCGCTGAAAGAGCAGCTCTATAGCTGATTTCTTTAGGTAATTCATGCGCACACCCAGGAGGGGGAGGCTTGGGGAGCTTGAACGAGCCCCCCGTTTGGCGAAGTGGGCAAAAAGGTCTGCCCCTGAGAGACAAAAAGTCCAAGAAAATGAGGCATAAGTCCATTAAACATGCGCAAACGCGCAATCCACAGTGGTGCTCCCGTTTTTTTTTTATTCCGCCCACTTTTTTGTTACCAAAAGGTCCACAAAGTCAGGAATTCGAGCCCCCCATATTGAAGGCTGGGTGCGGGCATGTAATTAGCTTCTTTACTCTAAGATATGTTTTGATTTGATTAAGGGAAATACTGTAGTGCCGCAACCCTGATATTCAGGCGAATTGACGTGCAATGTTTTTACCTCATCTGTCATGCCGTGTTATGCTATTACACTCCACACGTTTGTAACTCGAATTTAGCTGGTGTATAGTAAAGTTGTCTTGCGCAATATCGTACAGTGTACATGTACATGTAATATTTTTGAAAAAAACTTGTTTTCTGAAGATTTGCTTATTGTGGCGGGCGCCGTGGTCTGGTCGCGAGTCTGTTTGAAGATGCACTTTAACAAGTTATGTCTATACAAGGAATGACCAAGAGGGCACTCACATTAACAAAGTGACCGCATTCGCGAACAGTGTACAGTACCAGAAATTGCGGGGAGGCTGTACTTTCGCAACAAAGTCTTGCAGGACTTATGCGATGTTCAATAGGTCTCCAAAGGGTCCCTAGTTCTGACCTCAACACCTACCGTCTTTCTACCTGCAATAAGCACCGCTGTCGTCTTCTATACTGGGAATTTCCGCAAAAAAGGCCCACCTGATGAAACGTTCATGCCCATGGACATTTATTTAATGTTAGTACTTCGGGTTTCAAGCATTCAGACATTGAGACGTTTATTTCGAAAAATTGCAAGAGATGCAAATTGGTCCTGGGATACATCGTCAAGGTTTGAAGTAGTCCATGATGAACGGATCAAATTTAGTTGTGCATGTAAGTCTTTTGATTGGATTTGGCAACCTCAGGGCGCTTAGTGCCAACTGAGCTGCGAAAGGAGATGCTGACATTGTAGAGGCGTATAAGCTCATTGACAGAGCAGTTGACGAAGTGCATGTGTTGGGAACAAACATCGAAGATGAGCAAGCCATTGAATCCGATATACAGATTCCTCGGCAGTCTAGACAACAGAAGGATAGGACTAACGTTCCTGGAGAAACACCCAGGTAATAAGTTATAATTCTACACAGTTTGTATATAATGTCGGTTTTTTATGCTTGTGTTCAATGAAAACAAAATAGAAATTATTTTGGACATGCCAAATTTTCCCAGTACAGCAGAGGGTCCACGAGCGCACAGAAACTGATTCTGGTTTGTATTTCCACTTGGCTCTATCTGCTTCGTATCCAAAATCTATTTCACGTAGTGCATTGTTAAATTTGTTCTCAATACTTGTTTCTTCCAGTGAGTACTACAGAACGGTGCGAAAACCCTTCCTAGACAACCTCTCGCAGCAGTTGACCACCAGATGTGTAAAATACATGTATGAGCAACCACTGGGGATTAAAAAGTGTCTAAAGAAAAGTTTTCAATTCAAAATATTTTGCATAGTATACTTTAGGTCTCGCGACGGACCAGGCCAGCTTGATTTGTGTATAGTTTTGTGGATGTTTTTTTACCAAAGTGTGCTTTCTAGAACTGTTTATTTCAGCCAGTAGTGTTTGGTCCCGCGGAAGATCGACTATTTTTATAGGAATAGTAAGCACGGGTGTACTTTTGGTCTCGTGACGGACCAGGCCAGCCTTTTTGTGTACTCTCAGTGAACATCTGGTCACTCTGCGAACTGGTCCTGTATATCTTTTCATCAAAGTGTACAGAACATTTTGGTTTCGTGAAACTGTTTTCAGATGATTTGCTTCCTGATACATTTAACGTTTTTCAATTGTTGTCACCGTGATTCAGTTTAATAAAGTCTGTGATACTTAATTGTTTATTGTCACTTTTTATAATAGACTATGAGCTGAGAGCACCATCATTCGTCGGTTTTTCTCGTAACGAAACAAAACACATGTTTATTTCCGGACACCGGTCTTCGTTCTTAAACAACTTGAGGCTGCTGTTACACGATCATCTGATATTCAAGTTTTTACGCCCCGTCGGTGCTCCTTGTGCTCTTGAATATTTGGTAGTTTCCTAAACCCCTGTATACACACCACACTTTTTCGTACACCACTTTTCGTATGCTAAAATAGGTGTGTGAAGCAGATGTTCCAACAAAAAATTTTGATGGTGACGTGACTCGTACCCAAATGTGGTTTCATGAAAGTTTCTTGAGCCAAGTTCATGTGACGAAATCGAGAAGGGTTTTAAATTATCTTAAGAAAAACTCCAGAGACATGTTAAGTTTCAGAAACTTACCAGGATGCATGGAAATTTCACTGTTTGGCTACAAAAACAAAAAATTTTCTTACACGGGTGGAGGGAAACCCCCCCTCTCGACCTCCCCCCGCTCGGCGCCACGCGCCTCAGATTCGACCTTTGCGGGAATCCTAACCCCCCCTTACTGACAACGTAGATCTGCCACTGCTCAACCTCTGACCCAGATGATCCATGACTAGCATCTTGCCTGTCTTGAACTAATATTGCTTTTCCATCATTGAAACTCCGTTCTATTAATGTTGCTTGGTAACTCCCCTTGCGTTTCCTACTAACTCCTCTTTTATAGTGACATAGGAGTTCGTTCTATGGACTAAACACCAGGTGGCGTAGTTGTTTCTCCATATAGATTGATGATGCGTTATGCATGTCGCGACCTCTAACGATAGAAGTGGAGTTGCACAGCTCCACAGTTTAATCCACCTATTTTGAGAGTAGTTGCGATGTCCAGGATGTACCCTTTCTTGCAGTCAGGATTTGTGGTGTTGATGGAAAATATCCATGAAACAGATAATCCTAAATAATCATCACATACCTGTATGAACTTTCGTTGAGTACCACCTGGCTGTGGCCAATGCGAAATGAATTTTTTTCTTCCTCTCCTCATTTCACGGAACTTTCAGTTTTGAGTCTTAATCGCTGGCATTGTTGACATGTGTACCTTGACGTGTGGTCCATATGCAGCTTTTGCAATCAACTGAGGTGAAACAAAGGTCACATAGAAAGTGAACCGATAGTGTCATCGTAAAGTGGCTCTGAACCCCGCCTTCGGTCAGAAAAAGAGCTGATTTAGTTCGCTTACCATTATGAAATTAACTTCTCATTCTTTGTTTAGATGTGAGGTTTTGGGCTTGGAAAGAACTAGTAGCTCATGGTTGCTTCATATCAGGCTGTACTTTAGTTAGAAACAGTGGGTCATTTTGTGCGCTTGAAAGCAAACTATATGTTCTTTGGAAGCCCAAAAATTGTTTCTCATGTATGTGAGAAACAATTCGAGATGAGTTTTGTAGGGTATAGTAGTGTTATAAATCTAAAGTTAGTTTCTTGGTCATAGGTTTATGGCTGCTTTGTAAGGTACTATTTAATGCATAATTATGAATATCTAACGGCTTATCAGGATTGTCTGGGGCTTTTTGTGAGAACAAAACAGTTATCTAACCGATAATTGATACTTTTTGAACTTTGGCCGACATCGAGTTTAAGGGTATGCAGGTTTTGTTGAACAATACTGTAGTTCAGAGATCAGGTTCATTGAAGGGCAACTTTTGATATTTGTAAACCGACTATAGCATCCTGTCTGTTTATCTTATACCTGGAAAACGTTACCCATTTTCCAGGTAACATGTTTTATTCATTGCATATGTTCTATGGAATAATTAGGTTGAATTAAATTACAGCACCCATGCATTTGCCGAACTGTTTCAGAGACAAATGTAATACTCATCGCAGTCTCTTTTTTTCTGCTTTTATCCTGCGTAGTATTGAACATTTTCAGCGAAATGGAATGATAGTTTCATTTCAGAGTCCCACATTTGAGCTTGATACACAAAAGCGCCAATGGTGGGTAACAGTTTTACGATTGGCTGTTCTGTGGATTGGTACAAGGTAATGCTCAAAATTTGAGATGAGCTAATCACTTTTTGTGACGATCATTGATCACCTGTCTCAAGACGGGTGTTCCCCAAAACGCTTTGAGGAAATGTTTTTGAGAGGCTATAAAAATAGGAATTTACGACTTATGAATAACTCAGAAGTTGTACAAAACGAAAACAAAACGATAATTTAGACAACCGTTACAGCACTTAAGATAAATCAGCGTGAAAATTTATATCAAACGAAATTAGGTCATGTTTTTGGTGCCGTTTTTTTGCTGTGGTAGTACCTTTCTTTTTTGATTAATTTTACTTAAATACAACGTAATCGCATGACTCGATGGCAGATTGATATATAGCTAATGTCAAATTCTATAGACTTTTTACTTTCAAAAGATGTACTTTCAATGAGTTTTGTAGATATTTTCCGAAATACATAGGCGGTCCTACCTCACCCTAAACAATTGGTTGGTTTCTGGGGTTGGTTTTTTCATGGACTCTTTAACCTGCGCTGAAAAGTAATTCAGAAATGCAACCATGACATTTCCGCACACAGTGTACATAGCATATCTTTGTTTCATGTTATCCCCTCTTGTATTCAGAAAATTGTTGAGTAATTAATTTAGAAATGACAGATATTTTTTTCTGCCAGATCAATAATGAGTTTGGAATAGTACGATGCTGTTGTTGGATGAAGCTGCGCGTGGAAGAACTCGTGAATGAAACTTCGCATTCACTTAATACACGGATTCAATTTTTTGTGGGTATACTCATGTTGTGGTTTTCACGAAATCAGACTGGAACATGCTTGCAAAAGTCAAGATCTTTTAAGAGTTTCACTTCTGGATTTAGTTTACAACCGTTTTCAACGGTTTGGGGGCTTTGTATGAAGACCAGGACTTTTGCGTGTGTTTGTACGTCTAAGTGTGGAAAACGAGTATAAATGCAAGATTATTCTCTTAGTCACTAGCAATTTTGATCTTTGAAATGAAAAGATAATTACAGCACATCATTAGGTGTTTGTTTTTATGCAATCTGTTGGTATGTTGTTTGCATTTCTTTATGTCAAGCTCTTACCCCATGTCGTGAAATTTTATGAGATTGGTCTGAAGAAATTATAACACACTGTGAATTCTTTCCAAGGTCAAAAGGTCAAACTTATTTCGGCTATTCTGTAATAATTTGTGACCAAATTTATGATGGTAAGCGGTCTAAATCAGAACTTTGTAGAAACCATGAGTTCAGTGCCGCTTTAAGAATACGTACTTACCCCTTACAGTTATCAATGACTGATGAACAAAAATTCTTCAGTTTGGGACAGAATATAGCGGACAGGTGAAATTCCATTCTGTCGAATTTCTCAACAGAAATAACTTTTCTGGAAAGTTTACTTTGCTTTTAGCATGATTTGTATGCCGTGGCCATTACCAATCAACGTTTGGTAAAATTTTGACCATTTACAAAACAATTTGGCAAGCCTCTGAAAAACTAGAAATATAGCAATTTTAGTGATTAATTTTGTCTCAACGTGAAGCATTTTTACCTTAAAAAACGAAATGAAATAATTGTAGTACAAAAAGCAGTGCCTCAAATATGACATATGTAATCCTTGTCTGTCCCTGTAGTAATTAAAATAAAAATTTTAGTAGTCATCAATCATAACTTCGTTAGCGAGGCAACCGAAACCTGCAGACAGTGAAAAACAATTTATACCACGGGGGATTGTTGTCACGTTGTTCAATACAAACCGATATTATTTTTCTCCGTTAAAGATTCGTTTCAAAGTTTTTAACACTTAAATGTTGTTCTGTTGAAAGTCACTTGAAATCAAATGAAGAATTCCTTTTTGTTTTTAAAACTAACTTGCCGGAATGTCTAGAATGTGATCTAGAACTGTATCTCGCGTTGTTTAGATGGATTGAAACAAAAATCAATGTAGGCATTTTTTCTCATAAAATTGGTGTCTTAATATCCCTTACCATGATGGAATTAGGTTTTCGTTACCAAAAAGAAGATTGAAGCCATCAATGACACAAGCAAAGGCTTCAGAGTTTATTTGGGGTTGGCCAACACTAAAATTGCAAATTCGAAAACATCTCATTTACGCATGTGCTTGTGACTTGAGTCGCTGGCTTATTCAGCAACAATTCCAAGACCGGATGAGAGTGGTAGGTATGCTTTTAAACCTCAAAGTGCTTCTGGTTAAGTCAGTGGTTGTTGATAGTTAAACAGCAGCAAAATGCGCCTTAAGCCACTTTCAGCTTAATTTTATTGTGGGCAGCTATTGTTAGAACTTTTCCAGCCAGTGGTAGGACCTAGGTTTTAATGTTCAAGGAATTAATTTGTGTGAGGGCACATTAATACTTCTTGCCTGGGAGGATATAAAGATATTTATACTTGCTTTTATTCATTTTATTTCTCTCTGCGTGAGGTACTTGTCCTTTGAAGTAAATAAATCAACCTGGTTGCCATGAAATTGATTTTTCTATGGCCGCTTTGTCTCAACAGTTGTTGTTGGTTTCTAACATACTGTGTGAGCAGCCCTCTAACGGAGGGGATGTTGTCTCGGTTTAATAGTCTCCCATCTGTGCTTGATTGGTCATGCAATTCGATTGATAGCGCAAACTTCACTGTTCTCCATATTGAACACCCGAACATGTCTGGAAGGGCTCAGATGCCAAGATACAGGGCAGAAGTGCCCCACAGCTGACATTCTCTGTTGTATACATGTGTTAACAGTTTCACTATCTTAAGTACTGGTGCATATTTACCTGGCCTGTAACCTAATGTACTTGAATTGTAATGCACCTAGCCTAATTTAAAGCAGCAATGACCATTAATGATGACATCGCCTTTTTCCAAAGTGGTCACTGTTTTTTTAAATGGGCTGCAAGTCATTCATGTCGCAGGTGCCAGCGAACAGGTCACAGCAACATGTTAAGGAAAAGGTCGTGGAAAACACCAGGCTTTCATTTCCTATCCCGATCACCTGCTGTAACAAGAGTTCAGCGGTCACTATGTGTCCAACTGGAAATAGGATATGCTCACAAGCAGTTTCAAAGTTAGCCTGGTAACTAATTTTCAGTAGAGTCCATTTTAGTTGGAAGGGGGGTCAAAGCGGTTAAAACCATTTAGGTTCAATATCTTCTTGCTGTTCATAATCACTGCCTACAGGCAGGCAGGCAGGCAGGCTGGCAGGCAGGCAGGCAGGCAGGCAGGCAGGCAGGCAGGCAGGCAGGCTGGCAGGCTGGCTGGCTGGCTTGCTGGCTGGCAGGCAGGCAGGTAGGCAGGCAGACTGGCAGTGCTGTAGTGAGGCGTAGGCGGGCTTTGGGCGCATACTTACCTCTAATTTTACCACTACAGCACGGGTGGCTGGCAGACTGGCAGGCAAGCTGGCAGGCACACAGGCAGGCAGAAATTTTGACTACTCGATTGCTCCAAGGGGGTTAACAACTACAATGTCAGTACATTTCTGTGCTCTGCTGATTGAAAAGCTGTGTCACCCAGGACTCCAGGTGGCTGAGAACATGTATTGTCAGAATGGAGGGTTCATAAGGTCTGCTATCCATGTGGCATACAGACAGAAGCTATTAGAGACGTCTGTGTTACAAGATGAAAGTGCCTGGATAGTCTCTGCCTAGGTCCTATTTAGTTTCAATCAATCCTGAGATACTGATAATGATAATCTAGCTATCTCATATGAACATGGGGGGGGGCTTTTTCTGTATTGATATGATACCTAAAGCTTCTTCTGTCCGCAACACTCTATGGCCGAACAACGAGATATCATCATATGAAAATTCTCAAGAACTAAATAGGATGAAGCTTTGTCTTCGTTATTGTCACGCCTTCAGTTGTGCACTGATGACTGTCATTGACGATCTCATGGTGAAATTATGATTATTTCTATTAATGATAACATGAGGTGAAAATGACATTTTCGAAAAAAATTTTTGTTTGAATGTGAAGAATACTGTAGTTAATGTGTTAAGAGATAAAATAGCAAGGATTGGATCACTGTGGCAATAGTCGGTGTTACTAGAAAACTTATTATTATTGATAAAAATTAATTGCAGAGCTTGGTACAGAATTTCCCCAATGGTTTGGCATAGAATCACTTATCTGTTACTGAACCAGGAGTAATTTGTTCTGGGAACTGCCAGTGTTGTTTTGCGGTATGCCTTCCTGTTTGGGGTTTAGTGGAGATTCTGTGCTAAACTTAACACCTGAGTATTAGCATATTAGTTGCTAATGATACCCCTTATGTTTTCTAGGAAACTTTTCCTTTGTATTCTGTTCAGGCTGCTGGGGATTTCTGAGAATTTTGTGGTGTGTAACCAGCAGGTGATAGCAATCATCTGTAATATGCATTCAGCCTCAGGTCTATAATTACTGATCACACAAAACTGTGAGTGTTGAGCATTGTCCATTTCATGAATGGGGGGAACTGATACATGGGCTTCTCAAAGTATAGATTTGTGAAATACCTTGAATCCCTGAACTGTATGTAATAGGGGACTTGCCATATTGGCGCTCTCTAGACTAATGAAAGTGAGAAAGCAACTTCAGCTTGATCCCGACTCAGATTTTGTGGACAAAAATTCACTGGTACATACAGTGGTTCATTAGTTAAAAAACAGAGGAATAAATCCCGTAGTCTAGCTGTCCCTTCCATAGTTTGATTATTTTCAGTTTACTAACTTGTTTTAGCTTTTTGACATCGGCTGGGATTGAAATTCTACCACTTTATCAGTCTCTGCCACCAACTATGTAGTCGCGGATTAATCTCAGTGGGAATGATGTCCTCCATCTATGGGTATTTCAAGAGGTTTACCTTTTCCCTACGCCGTTTGTATATTACACCGATCGTCAGTGAAATATTTTCCAGCGTCACGATAGCAGGAAAGGTGTTAAAACGTTTATACCACAGTTGTATGTTAGTGGGAGCGTCATGTGGGCTCTGCATGTATTTGTGCTCCTCTAGTGTCTCCTCTTCCCCTTTCTCAGACCTGAGTCAGTCTATTTCTGTACTGAGAGGGGATGAGGGTATACGTTGTTCTGCCAATGCGAATTGTTTTTTTCTGTGATTATTGTTCTTAAATGAGTGATAATTTTGGAATGGACAAAAATGGGTGTTGGATACAGACCTATTTCCCGAGTCAGGTGTATGAGTTAATCATGTTTCTATACTCTTGTATGTTTCTTGATCAGATTTAACCGAATATGAGACAATTATGATGTCATCAATAATGAATAGCTTTTCTAATTTGATTCAAACTTACTTTTCTCCTGTACTGAAGTTTGTGTGTATGTTTTTTGAGCTTTTGCCTGATGACCAACACACAAGCACCTGAGTTTGTTTTGTATAAAATCTGTTGTAAATTATTGAGTAAAAATAATGCTACAAAGTTTGGAGGACCAGTGTGTTGTGTTAACCTGTCAATTAGATACAGCTGGACCAGCTAACATGCCAATTTCATAAACCTCGTTAATGGATCGTCGTGACGTGGGTTGGCGAGGGAGGAAGGAGGTCAAGCGGTACATTTATAATTGTTGATTATATTGTTTTTTATTTTTCTGAACACAGCGATTGGAGCGTGCAATGTTTTATTACTGCTTTCCCACTGACCAAACCGGAGTAAAGGCCCGGCGTAACACACCTTAAGATAATTAAGATGAGCGATCATAGTAATTTGCCAGCGTTCCCACTGACCCGGATTAACAGCCACCACGGTAAAGATCTAAGGTCTAAAGACTGCAGATGGCACATGTGTGACCATTTGAAACGATACTGAAAGTGAAGCCAAGATGGAGTCGAACAAGATGATCAGATCAAGCTGCATTGCCCACAGACTTATCGGGATTGTAGTTTTAAGGCTAGACCCAATTTGAACTTCTGAACATTCTGGGAGCTCACGATACTTTTACATAACTACATGCAATGCTAACTTAGAACAGAAGGATGACTGAGAGTGAAAGGAGCATATTGACATGAACTGAATTTTCTTGATTCTGGAATTTGGAACAAGTGTGATTTTGGTGTTCACCATATTTCTTGAATTTTGGGCAATGCATTTTCAATCTACAGAGTGGGTGATTTTGCAGTCTTTGCAGTGATTCTTGAACTTGAGAGGCCAAAAGTTTTTACCGTATTAAATTGATAATTGTCATTGTCTCTGAGTGGACTGCTAATACTGCTTATCACTCAGCTGAGAATGTTGGGTGGTACCACTAACTGAAACACTGTGGAAAATCTAAAGTC
Source organism: Phoronis australis (assembly GCA_002633005.1). Taxonomy (NCBI): domain Eukaryota; kingdom Metazoa; phylum Phoronida; family Phoronidae; genus Phoronis; species Phoronis australis. The sequence goes on along the minus strand of NMRA01000006.1, from coordinate 1,953,040 downwards.
TTGTCGGCACTAAGAGTTACCCCAGAACAACTTGTCCCCTGAGTTAGCCAAGCGCCACTTCACACCCGACACCTTGTGACAACTATGGCGCAAGGAATGTTAGACAACCCCATGCACAGAGACACACTGGTTTTCAATAATAGAGAAATCTATATCGGCAACCATAAACTTCCATATTGTTCCGTTTTCTAAAGTATCGAATTTCGCTTTACCATTTTAAAAGGTTAAATAACATAAAAATGATCTGGGAACTTAAAACACATGGTCATGTGACCAAGTGAACGGCGGATTGGGATAAAGAATAAAAAATTCTAGTGGCTTTTTAAACTTCCAGAAAATATCTATGTTTCTTAAGATAAATTCTATAGTTTTGTTGACATTTGGTGAACTGTACAGACTTTAAGGTCCGAGGTTGTAAATAGATGAAACAGTGAGTTGCATTCTTTGCAGGCTCATTCACCCACATCGAACTTGTCTCTGGTAGATGCTAGATGCACCTGTATTGAAATTCAAAACTTACCTGATTGCTTGTATTTTATCATACACAAACACCGTGGCAACTTATTTGGAATTATTATTTATTTTACGTGTTTGGCTTTCTGTGCCTCAACAGCCAGTCTACTAGTTCTTGTCTCACAGTATGACAACATTGTCTATTTTTACCATGATAGTGAATGTGTAAGTCTGAACTCACTGGCTGTAATAGTGGTATTAGATCACCACTTGCATGACTCACCTGTCAATTTCTGGTCGCCGTACCTTTTTTCTAAATCGATTCCCACCAAGCTCGGTCGGTCGTTACAAAATTCAGTTTCATTCAAGGTTTTTTATGTTTGTTTCTAATTTATGAGAAACAGAAAGACGACTTGATGGATGGCATTTTCAAGCGATATAAATTACCTGACAGTCTGCAATGAGGTGATTCAAGCTTCAGCCAGCTCAGGCGTCAAATGCCTGTCCTGAAGATGCAGGTGCAGGTGATTTTTCTAAATTGCATTAATGTTATGTAGGACTTTATTGACAAGTCTTTGAATTTAGACAAACAGCTACAATACTATGTATTGTAACTCTGTGAATGCATCCATTTTCTTAAAGTAGAAACATGTAGAGTTGAGGTGAATAATGCGCTTACACGAAAGTCACGCATATCTAAAGATATGCGTGACTTTTCATCGCTCGTCCTTCTGAGCGGCTTTTACTGGGATCAGAGAGAGTGCGGCGCCAGAGTCAGACTCAGTTGCGATGACCGCATTGTCCGGTGCAAGCAAGACCCAATTACGTGTAATTACCCGACCGTAAACTACAGTAAGCATCTCTGCCTGTACATACTGGCAAATTTTCAAAATGCATTAAGCAACAATTTTTGTTTAAAACAAATACCACAGCTGTATTCACTTGGAAAAAACAACCAAGATTGGTTTTCGATTTTTAAAAATCGACGAGCTATTAAGCTAAAAACTACAAACATTGGGTACGACTGTGCGTTTTGATGTACTCGTTCATTTACAAACGCTGATCAGAGTTAACAATATCACGAGGATTATTCTTTTAATATACAACTATAGCTACATTGAAACATCTATAAACAACACAAAGCGATTAAATTAGATGTCAATAACTTTTAAAACTTCGCTTATTAGGACAGTGCATGCCGAACTACTTTACTCCGGGAGTAGTACACTAACCGGAAAACTGCTATTCGCGGAAATGCGCCAATTTCGATTGCTTGCAGTTTTAATGGAACACCTGCTAAGATCAACACAAATTATCTTTTTAGTCTTTTTGTTAGATTTAAAATATACCAGGTTAAAACTGCTCTCCACATTGCAGGCTTTAACTCTGTGCAAATGCCAGAGAAAAACAATTTGGTTGTAATAACGACCATCATTGTTGAGAAGTGGTGCTAGCTATTACCTTCCCACTTCATTAGCTCAGATCTACATCAATACAAAAGGCGTGCTGAATAGGCATCATAAAAGTTGTCTGAGGCTCAGGGAATCAAAGCCATGACCACAAGGTACCTAAACTACACGGTCAACGGACTCATAAACACGGGCACGGACGCATGAACATGACTCACGGACCTGCAAACACCGTCCACTGACTCACAAACACGGGAACGGACTCACAAAACACGATCCACGCACCCAAATACACGGGACACGGACTCATATTCACGAGGAAACACGGTTAACGGACCGCCAAACACGGGTCACGGACACATCGGCTTCCTGGGTCAGCTGACATCTTCATTTTGTCCGTGACCCGTGTTTGGCGGTCCGTTAACCGTGTTTCCTCATGAATATGAGTCCGTGTCCCGTGTATTTGGGTGCGTGGATCGTGTTTTGTGAGTCCGTTCCCGTGTTTGTGAGTCAGTGGACGGTGTTTGCAGGTCCGTGAGTCGTGTTTATGAGTCCGTTGACCGTGTAGTTTAGGTACCATGGACCAGTGTAAGCTGTGACCAGTGTAAGAAAGAAATTCTCCACATGGATGAGACTTGACCCATAGATGTGTGATAGCATTTCACCTTTTGTCAAATTTTTTTTTGCCTGTGCCTCAATATCTTCCAACTTTCTTGATGGATGTGCACCAAATTTGGCATGTTCCAGTTGACAAGACGTTGGTTGTTATCTTCTTGTTATTTAAGGTTATCTCAAATCTTATTTAGTGACCTCAATTCTAGCATGTAAATTGTAAAACTAGACTTTGTCAACTAGTAAAAGTATAAATTTTCTAAAAGAAAAATGTTCGGGGAATATCAAAATATGTTTTATATTGATGCAGTGGTGGATCTAGGATAACATAAGGGGGAACCCAACATGTTGCCTCGGGGAATTGGGCTAAGCGCGGATGTATGCACAGGCAGCCCGAAAGTTGCGGGGGCCAAGGACGTGTACTTCCTGTCCGCAAGACCTATTGTCGGACTAAAAAAAAGAAAAAAACGGGAACATGATTGCCCTGCGGCCTTGAGTCTGAGTCCCCCCTCATCCGTGCTTACTGGCCTCAATATTTCCTCACGCTTCACGTTCTTTCCGTTTCATTTTGCTTGCGGCAGCCAAGGGGGGGGGGTGTGCCAGGCCCCCTGGCCTATTGTCCCTCCCTAATTCCGCCTATGTTATGTGATTATTATTATTACGTTAAGACCTTTTTTAAATCAAAATTCCATGTTCAATGAAGGTACATTCATAGCAAAAAATAACAAAATAACCCCTCAGTCGATTTTAATGAAACCATTTTTAAATGTAAACGTCACCAGTTAGGAATTTTCTATGAAAAATCAATTCGCAAAATGTAAGGTATTTTGGAAAAATAGAAGTCGTATTTGTTTCTGTTACATTACTCAAAATCTGGGCTTTTATATAAAAAATTGCCGAAGCGAGATGAATAAATATCAAGTTTGTAATGTTTCAGCAAATCCACCAAGCTGTTTTCGAGAACTCGTGTTCCTAAGTTCAAATGAAGTCGCTTTGCCGAAGCCGAGAAAAAAAAATTATGTGGCGACATGTGAAAATCTCAAGGCCGAGTCAAGGACTTCGGTTTAATGTTCGGTGAAAACTTGAGATTGATACAGCGAAATGTCAAATTACCTGAATTAAGGAATTAATGGGTGAGGATTTATCTCTTTTCACAACTTGTTGTGTACGTGAACACTAAGTCACAGTGGCGTGACGCGACTCGTAGCATTCATTCTCAGTGGTTGTATGCATACAAACATACACTCTCTCAGGATCAAAGCTACATTTTGTCTTCTTTTTCCTTGGCATCTTTCTATCGCATGTTCATGTTATTGACGCAATATATGGCGACTCGGTGAATGAAAGGACTAAGGGTACATATGGAGCTGCTCTGTGCCTGGCGGGAGATTCAGTTTGAGTGACAGCCCTGTAACCTTTGACCTGCGATAAGTAGTAAACAAATTTCCACACTGATGTGCGGTTCCAAGATGGTTCTTCCAAATCTTTTTTCTCGCTACATGGTATACATTTCGTATTTGAAGTTCCCTGAGAATCAAGAGGAGGTATTTTGCTAGACGTGAAATATTGTAAAAATGGCCAATTTTTGTGAATAAGGTTTGAGATATCCTTAAAGAGAAATCTTCATTTTTTGTGGTGTCTCCATAGAGGGCAATGTAAAAATGGCTTGTTTACTTCATTTATATTTGTGCATGCTGAAATAAAAATTGTGGACTTGTGTACAATGAAATGACATTTTTCAGTGTCAGACGGATTTTGAGTGATTTTGCATCCCCTAGTTGCCATTTTTATTATTTTGGTGTCTATTTCTATTGTCCGCCTTTCTATGCACCTAACTACTTGAAAGATCACTTAGAAATTTGGCGTGTGTGTTCTTATTGTGGACAGCACGGCTGATTTTTGTTGTCCTACTGTACATATCCTGATGATGTCTTGTTGAATAAGACGAAAAGTTGAGTTAACATGAACTTCTTTATTTGTGCGGCAATTGTCCGTCTAGTCTATCTACGGAGTTCCTTGATGGACCTTCATGAATTTGATGTAGTGTTCCAGCTGAGGTGAGCATAGCTATGGTAAAATTCTTTGAGTTACTGTGAAAAATAAATTATTTGCTCATGGTAGGAGCTTGTACCAAATTTTTAGAAATAGGCAATATTGGCTGTCACAAATTCAAGAATTATAATCAGTGACAAAGATGATTCATCTCCATTTTATACACTATGGGGGTTCAAGAAAATTTTAGGTCGATGCGTATGCCCCAGGATTGTATGAACTGTTTCGCCTTTTTTCACACTCTTTTTATACAAAATGCAGTGTCTGATATTTGAGAAATATGATGCATGTGGTTGCTCATGTCTCAATTTTTGGAATCAAGAAAATTTAATTTCAGCTTGAATTTGAGTGTCCCAAATTTTAGAGGCTGTCTAAACTCAGGGGAATTTTTATCGTTACATTGATTTGAGGATGAGTCTGACAACTGTGGCGTCCCCTGGTGACTGGTTTTCTGTGTGCCAAAGTTCTTTAACTAAGAAATTTGACATGTAAGTTACTATGAAGGAAAGAGCTGTACCTGCCAGTTTCAGTTGTATTTGTCCATTCATGTCTCTTTTGACACTGCCTCCCGCTTGAAGAATTATTATGAAACTTGCGTTCCTAATGAGGAGAATTTTGATGGATCAGACTACCGTGCTGTATTCTTGCGACAAATTGTCATGCGTCTACCACTTTACCAAGTTTTTCGATGAAATTGTACTTAAATGTTTGCTGATTTTAGCGCGATCTCGGCTGTCGTTGAGATATTCGAAAAAAACAGCACTCTAGGATGCACGCGTTGGGCACATATCAACCCTCTGCGTTGCTCTTGTTGTGACGGCTTTCATAATGTTATTCAGCATGCTGGACCAAACTTCAAAATTACAACCAAGCACAGCAATTTAACCTATCATAATTGCAGGCAGGAACTTATTGTTAGCAATGGTATTAGAATATTGTCATGCAATTATACCTCCTTGTTGATACTAATGACTGCGTGGTGTGCTGTAGCAAAATAGTTAAAATTGTTCTTCTGAGGTTCAGTCTTCACGGAACAATGAGACGATATGCTTCTAATGGGTTCTTCTGTCGTTTTGTGTTAGCTTAAGGTTCTTGGTACCACCCTACTTTAAAGATGGTGAGTTTAAATATTTGTGGGCTTTACTGTCGCAGGTTGTTAAGATTTTGTCATTGGGCGTTTTGTGTGCACGCCGATATTGTGCTTTTTTGCGACAGAAACAAAAATGTATGGCATAGCTTGCTTCATTTTCATTTCAGGATGATGCCAGAAGGGAGACTTCTTATGAATTCTAGATTCAAAGTAGTCAACACTTGAAATTCTTTTCTTTTTAAATGGCCATAAAACTGCCTTCCATCACAGACAAAAACCCCAACTTTTGATTTAGACCCCCTTACCATTATGGAATTGATCTCAAATTATTCCTTTGACAAATTGGAGAATATTTCAGGGCTTTGAAAGAAGTGTTTTTGCTTGAGAGAGGGCGCTACTAGTTGGCTTGTGATGGTGTGTCATTTTATGCACTGATCAACGAAATGTCAGCTCTTTCCAAATTCAGAAATCACTTTGCGTCTGACAAAGGAGCAAGTAGAGACACATTTTATTGCACTGATGGTCTGTAATCAAAAGTTCACTTTTTGGACCAAAAACGAGTTTATAGCTGTTTTAATCAATATAATTTGTGAAAGATTTTTTAAGTTATCTTTGCACACCTTTATTGACGTCAACTAGAAGATACACAGGTGTCGGCAAACCTGGATAATCCATTACGTGCTGGAAAACTCCCCCATGCTAAAAATCATTATTTTACCAGATAAATCTACGGTAGTGTCAAAATGTTCAGCAAAAAATTTTGTTGGATCGTATTTCATTGGTTAGGAAATAACACTGTGATGGAGGTAATTATTGGCCTTCTAACCATGAGATTCTTTTATGGTGTCTTCGTGTAATTTTGTTATTGTGCTAACGTAGGGACCTCTATTGTTATTCTTTGATATTTAATAGTAAATGAGTTTGTCACAGGCTGATTAATGAAGACAATTTTTTCTGAAAGTCATTAGGAGTCTTGCCCTTTCTGGATTTCACTTAGACCTTGATGTGTTATTCTTGCTCGTTGCAAGAAATTCCAGGCCTCATTCGATTGCCTCAAAATCTCCTTTGCTTGATATTCGTCAAAAATCTATTTCTAAGAATTCTTGAAAGCTTGTCACTTTGTAGGAAGTCATTTTCAGAAAGCTGTGCGATTGTCATTCACTGTTTTTTGCATGTTAAAACCATTCTCACTATTATGAGAAATCGAATCGAAAGCTTCGCAGAATAGTTGTTTATTTGACAAGAGTCTCCCTCGGGTCTTTGTTGAGAGAATCGATGTATGTTCCAGACTATATTTGTATGACGTTAATCGTTTTTCATTTGCTTCATACAACTCATAGCTTCTGTGTTTTGCATGATCACACGAAATATGTGCCAGTTGGAAATTTTTCTGGTGACAAAATTTCACATTTTCGGATGTTTATCTTGTGTGTCACTGGCTACAAGGTATGTTACAGCTATTCGTAATTCACACAGAGCATTTGTCAAAATTGCTTTTTTCTCAATTGAAAAATCCTAACCCTGACTATTGTGCTATGAAAACTTGGGAGCCAGTGCATACGATTGTTTTCGATGACTACGGTATAACTTCTCACGCTGTGACCGAAAATTCCAAAGAAAAAACTGAGGTGAGAATTTTCAATTATCTGACCACCATTTTTCAGTCTGCTCAGGATGGTTACGTATGGTTAAAGCTGTACAAAGTCATGTTTGAATTTTGTGACAAACTGCGACAAAAAGGTCTATACATTCTTTGAGACCTTCTACAGAACGATGGTCACATGGGATGATGTATTTCACCTCCCTTGCTCGGCCAGCCTACCTCCATGCTTGGGGAATTTGGAAGTATATATGTTTTGTGTTAACTATGCAATATTGTAATGGTGGCTTGCATGTGGACGCTGCCATCTTTCACAGTGACGACACGATTTTGGTCTACACCTATGTGGTCACGTGACCATTTGTCATTTCACATATAGCCCTTAAGCAGCAGTCCCACTGGTCGCCCACTATTACCAAACAACATTGTGCGAAATTTTTAGTATTTGCAGCAATGTTCTTAGCCTCTGAAAAATTGATACGCGACAATTTTGTCCCAAATTGAAGAAGGCATTGTCTGAGGATTGTTGAAGTGAACAAATTATGACATCGGTAATAATATAAGCACAGCCCCAGAAATCGCTCTCGCATTATATCCAGGTTCTCATTCATTCCCTGTGTACATTCACTAGTAAGACCGAGCTCAGGGGGGCAGGAGACGCCTTTGTGCAATGCTTGATTGTCTACTAGTAAGGCCAGGATTCAAACCCGGGTCCCCCAAACGGGAGTCTGGAGCTCAAACCACTGAGCCACACGGTCTCGTGTAATCTGTGTTCACCTGTTGCAGTAGACCTACTCCAAATTGTGGCATCCGTGTCATTTTTAGTATGCATTAAAACTCAGTTGTATTCACTCCATACAAAACAAATTTTTACTTACAACCGCCAGTCCGATAACATTTAATAACAACTCGTGTTGTAGCGATACTTAAACGCACTACATATGAAACTTTTCACATCTGATTGAAAAATGTATCCTAGGTAACGCACCAACAACGTGTTTAGTTAAACCGTGTCATTTAATGAGAAAACTGCCTCCAGTGAACTCATCTGTAAAAATTGTAAAACGAACTTCCTGTTTGTTTTTGTTTTGAAATTTTGTTTACCTGCCATGTTGTGTGCTACATTAACGTTTCACGATTGGTGTGTTCACACCAACTATGTAAACCGTGAGCAAGTCTTTCTGGAGCCATTGCTATGCCTTGTTAGAAGCTTGTCTTGCTCTCAAAACATATACGTCAAGTTTTGCTGGTTCATTACAGTTTTATGCGCTATGTTACAATGAATATGCACACAAGACACTGCAACATCATGAACAGTAACATAGGCACAGTAGGAGCAACAAACGTAGAAATTTGCTGATATCTCAAAGGACGTGGCATGAATGACGTTAAGAATTCCAACTCAAGCTCAAAGCAATTACGCAAACGTGGGTTCAGGGTAGACAAAGTCATTCAAAAGCCACTGACATGCAAATTACTATTCAGAGCAATTACACTAAGACTATTCATGTGCCATTGATGAGTTAGTCGAACGAGACAATAAGTGTCCTATCATTGCGCTTTCAATAGTTTTAACAGGTACATAATCGTTGCCGTTCGCATCACCAGTTACAACTTTTGTTACTATAGTTCATGGTTTTAGTCGCTATCACTATCGGGATTCACCCCAGTTAGTGCCCTGTTGCCACAGTGTTTCCAATGAGATTTGATAGGAGCTCCACCTAGAGTTATTACTTTTGTAACTGCTGTGTTCATACCAAATTACAACAGTCATAACCTCTCGCTTTACCATTTCACAAAAAGACTAGTAACCGTGTTACAGTTACAACTTTTGAAAATGTCTTTAAAGTGTTCAGACCTTTAAATTGATTATAAAAGTTATAACCGCTTTAGTGTGAACAATGTATATAAGGCTTTACAACCATTAGTACAAAGTTACTAATAAAAACATGATGTATCACAATATGGCCATTCTGTACATGGGGTCAACAAAGATACAATGTTTTTTCATGGAGCCATTGTCTTTGTATGATTCAGTTTCCTCCTAATGTACAGTCAGCTACATTAGTGGCTTGTTTTATTTCACTACAAAGATAGTCACTGCAAATGGCTACCATCTGTTGGTCACACTCATTGCCTGGTCTTTCATGCATTGCCTGATGTTTTTAGAAACTAGCCACTGTGTGACGTGTTATTAAAAGCGATCACTGACATTTAGTGTTGTGATAGCTTGAATGGGAAATGGTCATTCACCGTGGCAAGACGTGTTGAGTTAGTCTTTTCAGAGTTCTTTTTACCTTGTGGAATATGAGGGAAAAAGTCGTCAAGAAAGCGGATTTCGGCAGATGGATGTGATTAGATATGGTGATATGGTAATTACATATCATGTTTACTCTTGAAAATGTGAAAATAACAAATTAGCGCTGTTGTGTGTTATTGGTCTACCCTGCTGCAGTTGTCTTCTTGTGTGTCATCTCAGCTGTGAGATTGAAGGTTCAAGAATCTGTCTGGATGGATTTCCAGGACCGTTATCAAAGTTTTTTCTCAGTTCTCCCTGACTGCACCCATTTCCCGTGGACAATTGACTCTGATCTTTACCAGGAAGAAAAATAAGTGCGTGGCCACACGTGAAATCAACTGTCACTCTCAAAGACCTTTATTACTTTAGCTGGCACCTTATGCAGGTTACAAATTCCTTTATTACAAAGCGTTTTATTTTCCTATTTGTCCTTGAACACTAGTGTTTATGTTGTTTAAGATAACTATTCCAGGTTACAATGACCTGTGATGTGGGTCACTGATTGTCAGTGTTGGAATCTGGACATAACAGTAAATCTGTGACTTTGCACAAAAATGGGAAATGGTTGGATACATCGTGCCCGAATTTTGAGAACCAGTTTTCTCCACTGAATTATGGGCATCAAATGGGTTCTCAAAATTTGGGTACGTTATATGAGACCATTAATCAAAATGATTGCCATAATTGCCATTTTTTTCCTTTTTTCAAGGATTGATTACTCTCACCGCAAACAGTGTAAATTTTACCGAAAATTGTTTTCTGACCTATTCACGGTACAAACCATGCTAGTAATAGACTAGAATATTTTCTTAATCATTAGCTTTTGGAGAATTTTGTCCAAATAGAATTTCACGTGTTCGCCACATCGTGTGCCAAGTAAGTAAAGAATTACGGTATATATAAAATTTTTACTACTCACTGGAACTGTGATGAAATCGTTCTCTGAGGGGCAGCGGACGGCGATAATGACCCTCTTTCAACTAAGAACAAATGCATTGAATGCGTCGTGGGATGTCTAGACTAGATTCTCACATTCTGGATGTGTTAGTAGGACTGTACTGGCTGTCAGCACAAGTACATAGGTATTTCAGTGGTCTGGTCTGTAATGCCTGAAATGTGCGTTTTCTGTGGGGGTGTTTTCTGTGGGGGTTCGACACAATTTTAATTGTTGATTTTTTAAAAATTTTCATCTTTTGTATTTTGGTCTTTGCCAAAAAATGTGAGTCACTGACTTATTTCTTGTCACTGCATTCTGAAAATAAATATCTATGGAAAAAATGTGAAATTTATTTGGGTTCCTGAAAAGCCTCCACTAATTAAATTAATGATTGAGGTCCTTTTAAAAATGGACTTAATTTGTTACGCAATGTCAGTGTCATGTTTTTGTGGCTTTAATTATATTCTTCAGTTCACCGATTTTCTGACATCAACGCGAGTATTTTAATTTTTTTTCTGTATTTGAGTATCTCAAATCTCAGAGTTTTGATTTCTACATGAAAATTTGCCTTATTGAATTTTTATCTTTTCTCTAAATTTATTCTGTTGCTCACTATGTTTTCTATGAAATAAGATCAAAAAATTAGGGAGACAGCAACTTTGTTTTTGAACTCATTTTTGCTCAAATGTACATAAGAATGAGCAATTTAACCTTCTCAAAGGCGTGGCAATTTCAAGATCACCATTTTTCTGTTGCGCTTCACTAGATGGCGGTTATGTTATGATGCTGAGATTGCAAAATAAGTTTAATTGGTGAGAACAATGTTAGAAGAGATGTTTCTTCTTCAATAAATTCAAAATTCCAGCTTGTATTAAGTCACACCTAATGTCTACAATAGGTTTGCCTATTGTTTAGTGTGACGTCATTGTGAAATTTGAGGACCCGCTATTATTAAATGGCAAAATAACAAAAAAAATACAACTCAAAATCAACATTTTTCAAAATGAATAATCTGTTGTGTGAAATAAAAATTGTTGAAGTGTTATATGAGATGGTCAATATCGTAAAACAACGACCTCTTGAGATCAGGCTCTGCAAGTTCAGGCTTGTCACAGCATGTCATTTTATGGACCCTGAGCTTGATCTCGGTAAAAAATAGTTCTGTACAATACCAAAAACCACTTCCGACGTCACTTAAGTTGAGACCAGTTTTAAAAAGGTAAGTGGATTTTGATCAAAATTTAGTTTATTTACCTGAACTTTGGTTTTTTGATATTTTAAAGAGTTGCTTCGGGTGAGTATTTTGTCTTTTAGGAATTTCCTCAAGTTAGTCCATTTCCATTCAATGTATGCTGTTAGCTCATGTTATCGTTGATGTTGGTGGTTACTTTTATCATCGGTATTGTCTTGAGTAAGACTTTGGTTTTGATCAGGTTGTTTGCGTCTGCTGAGCTAGTCACTGGTCTGTATTTTGTTATGATCTCAAACCCACGTATTTCGTTGGTTAGTAACTTGTGTAAGTGGTTTTTGTACAATGGCTGTTGAAATAGAATGTGTCTACCGTAATTTGGTACGCTTGATTCGTGTCAGCTTCTCTTTGCGAGTCATTCTTAAAGGAATAATAGTTATGTTTTATGAGAGGATGTTTCCAACAGTAAGTTGCACTGCGCACACCCAGGGGCCTGTTCCATGGAAACAGACTTAAGTTAAGACCAAAAATTTGTCTTAAGGTAAGACCGAAGAGGAAAATACAGAAAAGACCATTTCATGAACAGGAAGTCTGATTTTGGTCTTCGGTCGTAACTTCGACTGAAATTAAGCCATTTTTTGACATGCTTTTGCCACTTTTTCCGAATTGACCTATTGCCAGGATTTTGAGTGACGGCTTAACTGACCAATCAGAACGTAGCATTCTCGACGCACCTTTGTTTCCAAGCCACCATTTTACCTGACAAACAACACTTTTCTCAAGGGGAGCTGGCGATAGGTCAATTAGCAAAACTAAGCGAGGCGGTGTGTGAAATACAGTTTCAAGAATAATATTGGTCTTGAATTTCTAAATGGGGATTTATTTACATTTTGTATGCAATTGGGATCTTGTTTGCTTGAGAAGACTCTGGAATGGCTGAAAAATATCATTTCACATGTGCCAGTAAGTCGCACTGCATTGTCTCTACGGTGTTTGCCGATCTTCAGTTGACGTTGGTTAAGGACATAAGAATGTGAAAAATGTCAACAAAATTTGTTCCTCAACAGTTTACAATAATAATAGTCTTGAGTTATGGTCAGTTAGACCAAACTTCCAATATTAAGCGTACTTTGTAAAAAAAAAACAAAAAAAACAGTGCAGGTGGCCTGATATCATTTGCGGTGCATCAGATGTGTGCAGGCTTCATTGTTTGGCCCATTGCACAAAACACCTCAGCTAAAGCATGAGAGCCCCATTATGGTTCTTCGTAAAGGAAGTTTTCAAGTCTGCCAGTCTCCTTTAAGAAAACGGACAGACGTTTCCATTTGTTGCCATGCACTAATTGTTGTAGGCATGTAACAGTGTCATCCAGTAGGTTGCTCCTTAGCGTAAAAAAAGCTGGGCAAAACTCTACCAGCTGTTTAGGGATTCTACATCAGTACCATACTCGGGACACACTGGGCTCCCCATGTGCCCAGTAATGTGTCTGTGTCGGGCTAGGTTACAGTGGCCCGTCAAAATTTGAATGAGGTGTCTTATGCCCCATCTATCTAAACTCAGAGGTTTTGTGAACCTTTTGGTTTGATCATGTTGGGAAAATTCTCCTTGGTCTTTCTGCTGGAGTTAAGTGATGCCCACTGGGCTGCTGACTGGGTATGTACCCAGTTGTACACTCATCCTGCAGCATCCGTAGGTCTTAGCTTAGACCGTTTTTGGTCTTAATTTTGGTCTTAAGAAATTTCATGAAATGAGGCTTAATAGGCATTTTGGTATCAACTTCGGTCTAAGTTAAGACGGAAAATGTTTCATAAAAGTCTGCTAGTCTGCTGTGGTACAAAAGTGAATACCTTAGCTGTAACATCACTTATGCATCACGGTCAAACTTCTTCCAATCCCAAAAGTGAGTGACAAATTGCCGTTGCGTGTCTATTTGTTCCATGTCAAGTTCTGTTTACCCGATTAGTTCAAGTTTTTAATTTGAAGATGAAAATCACTTTGTTTTCAAGTTTAATTTTTGTATTGAATGTCCGAACAGATCTCTTCATGTTTGATGATATCTTTGACATAGCTTGATGCTTACCATACCATCATCAACTCACCAAGTACAATCTGGCGAAATTTCTGGTTGCCAAACAGGATCTGAAGTTACCAAGAGTTGAAAATGAAATACCTGAAGTGTGCACCGATGTACCACCACAGGACGGCATCTTTTTGTTTATTTAAGGGGGAAATTAGGATTGCCCAATGAAAACTAATTTCCCCCATTTCCTCCTCTTGAGCTCAATATCCGCTGTACAGGGTTACCTCCTGATGCAAACAAACACAATCGGGCCCTTTTTAATATTTGCCAAATGGTTGCGACTTCCGTTTGTTTTCCTTCCTGTAGTATTTTGAGTCTATGCTTGGATGTGGCGTGACACCTTCTTGACAACTTTGGATTTTTACCTGGTTGTCAAACAAAATTGTGAGGTGGCATTAGCAACATGCGAGTTGCCAAATCTAATCATGAATAGATTAAAAATACTCGTTAATTTCATTTGTCAAGTTTTCGATTAATTCGTCTTGCGTTAATATTTCATTATTATAAGGTTACTTGAAAGCTAATTCCTGAATAAAGGTGTTGTCAATGTCGTGTGTTTCTCTGTGTTCATGTTTCCTGTGGCTATACACCCATGTGATTAATATGTTAATTCTTTACCCATAATACATGACGAAAGCAGCCAGACAAAGTACCATTTCCTGTCATGATGGCTAACAGCAAAAGTAACTGGTAACGAGTATTGTGGTAGCAAAATTTCATTAGCAGATTTTCACTGAGCCATTTTTATTGCTTTCCTCTTCTTTCCTGTTTCTTCTTGGTCATTATAGAAGACTACTCTGACGGTGTATTTGGCTTCCGTTCGCATATTATGACAGGGAATTGTGGGTCATTTTGTTTGAACACTTTTGGCGTGTATTGTATTTGGAAGAAAGGAGAAATTTTGTTTTGTTAAAATCCTCAAAATTAAAAATTAAGAGAATTTAATTTTCTATTGTTGGTTAAGTTTGAACTATATAGATGTAATAAAACAATCTTGGGGTAAGTACGTGTAATTTGTGGTAAAGTAATTAGTATTGTTATTATTATTCATGTTGCTGTCATATTGTCCTTTGTTATAGACGGAGGATGTTGCCAGAACTAAAGTCGCCGTCACAGCCGCCGAAGACACTAGCATGGTCAACTCACCGGAGCCCAGCGTGGCGGAATCCCAGTCCGATTCCTACTCCGGATTTTCTGGCGACATGTGCCGCATCTGCCACAGTGAGGCGTCGGCGGAGGAGCCTCTTATCGAGCCATGCATCTGTTCAGGCAGTCTACGGTTCGTCCACCTCAAGTGTCTACAGCAGTGGATTAAGAGCGCCGACACAAAAACCTGCGAGTTGTGCAAGTTCAACTTTGTCATGACGTCCAAGGTGAAGCCTTTCAAATCGGTAAGTATCGTCCCACTTTGTGTTTTTCGCCATGTCCAGTCTTAGTTAAGATGATTGTAACCCCTTTTATCAGCATACAGTTGATGAACAATGGTCAAGTTTACGTCAAGAACCACATTTTGCAATGTCGTGTTTGTTGCAACGTGTCTAGGACTAGCTCGGCTATGATCGGGCATACGAATGTTTTTGAGTGAGTCAAAGCACAGATGATGTGATAAAGCAACTCCTGTCACGGCCTATCTTGGAGGTTGACTGCATGATAAAATCTCACCAGTTAAGGACACATTGTGATGGACTTGTGGAATTTTGTTTTCACAATTTCATTATTAATAAGTAGATCTAAATAATGCTTTGGGAGAAAAGTCAGATACTGTAAGGCCTCTACTCACGATCTTGCGCATTAAAAATTAGCGTTTCACGAGTACGCTTGGAACCTCACTGGCGTAGACTTACAAACTGACTGCCACAGAAGTGATGGCCAATGAGCGTGGAATCTTAAATTATGGCAGAGCAGTCATGGGTTCCTTTCCATAACCACAGATGTCTGGCTACAAACGTCTCATAAGTCTCTTGCATAGCTGCACGTCCCCCTGTAATGATATAATAGTAACTCTTCACTTATTTCGCTAAAAAATAATTGCCAAAATTGTCATTTTCCCAAAGGCCAATTACTTTGCTACAAATTGTAGAAACTTTACCAAATGTTTTATGACATCTACGTGCTAGTAATAGACTTAAGTTTGCTTAATATTTGAGGAAATAGTATTTGACTTGTCGGCCGCATTATGCGCTAAATAAATGAGGACATACCATACTATAGCCTACTATTTGAACCGAGTATAAACAATGCAGTGATTGTGGTTAGCAATTCATTACGAGTTGTTTTAACCTAGGCAAGAAGAGCTTTTCAGATCTCTACTTGTTGTTTTTGCCGACGCTGTGGACATTCTATCATATTGAAAGAAAACAGACTATGACATTGGGGCTCAAATGCATATAATGCAAATCTCTAAGCAACATAACAACATGGAATTGCTGTATAATTTTGTGTTATTATGTCTAAGGAAAATCTGTTGTGTTAATGTGAGCCTGATCCATTTTAGACTGGACTTGTTATCAAAATAACGGTACATCAGCTTGGCAAATTCATCAATCAGTGAATGGGTTTATTATCAACAAATACTCTTTTTCAAAATATCAAAGACAATGGGATAGCGCCTGGTTAAACAATTGGTATTCTTAAATACGGAATAATTTACAATCATATCTGACCACATATACAAAGTCATATATTTTATTTTTCATTAAGTTACAGTTCTCACATTATGTTTAATAAATAGGGTGATTATCACATAAATCTGACCAACGAATCGATAATATAATATCAGAATTCATTGACAAAAGACACTGTCTGCGTATAACTTGACAACATCCCGGCATACGGATGTTTACCTTGTGTGTTCTGACGTAGAATGTTGTAACAATGAAGGATTCTGTGATCTGGCTGACAAAAATAAAGAACTTGGTGATTAACATTTGCTTTCTACTGGGTAATCAGTATGACGTCTTTTTCGACGTTTTGGGTCCAGCGGAACAAAAATCAAATGTCAAAATCAAAAAAAGGAGTTACGAGAAAATCTTACCTATTTATGACACAGTATAGCTGACAGCTGAAATTTTAGTTTCTCATTTTTTTCTTATAAAATTGTAGAACCAACTTAATACTTTACCGCGTTCAAGTATTCTATCTTCTCATCACACAAAGTTTTTAAAACTTCTGGGCACTCACTGAGCAATGTAAGACCTTGAAAAATGAGAAAAGGGTAATTTTGTCAATTATTTTATTTCTCCCAAATTTGTGGGATTTTACCATAGGTTGGTTTTTACACAGCGCTTTAAATTACTAAGCACTCTGAAAAAGTGTGTCTGATCAATCTTAATCATTCACAACTACCAGGAGAGTGTGAAAACATTGCCTGTGCACACCAATTAACCCAAACAAAGTTTCAAGTACTAAAACGTCCCCGTGATCACCTGAATGGAAAAAATACCGTAGACCTGTGAATGATAGAGAATGGGATGTGACTTAGATAGTATTGCTATATGCATGCAGAGGTTTGCAAAATGGCAGTCGATTTCTTTACCATTCTCCTGTCAAGTGTTTGAATATTTCTTCCTCTTGTGGTTATTCATGCCCAATAGAAGATGGTTTGAAGTCTAATCTGAACATTAACTCATGTAAATTTAGTTCCTACAATATGTTAAAAGCATCACTCTATGCACCTAGAATAATAAAAATCTGTTTGAAGGCGGTTTTAAATGATAATCAATTTAGAAACGTTTTAAATTTGGAAATTAATGTTGTGCAAAAATGACGGCACCCATATGAATGCGTAGGCACGCAGCTTGAAATTACTTTGATTTTGTTGACAGGTTTGTGACCGCACTGCGACTTGTGCTGGGGTCAGTTGCCTTGAAACATTAGTTACCTTACCTCGATAAGGTGACAGTTATCGCACTCCAACTGGCGTCAAGTTCCCATAGTGCAAAACATGGCCTAGAAGCCATCCTAGAAGCGAACTATTGATTTCAACCATTTTCCACAGTGAATTTGTTATCAATTTGTAATTCACTCAGATGGGAACTGATTTCTGGGTTTGTGAAGCACTGACATTTTGCTATTCCTTGAATTCATTTGGTGATATTTAAAGTTCAAGAGAAATAAAGCTTCACTTGTCTGCCCTATTGTATCCTAAATGGGTATAACTTTTTGTGGGCCAGTGTGTTGATGCAAAGAGAAGATTGGAAACCCATGAATACAAAACATAAAATATGAACTGGTGACATTTACGCGAAGAGTTAACTGTTTTTCGTTACTGGCTCAGTAGTCTTGTTTGTGCGAGATATGCTCAGAGGCTAAATGACGTATGGTCGTGTCAGAACTTTAAGTGGGAAAAACACTTTTAGAATTGATGATGCGCATCAATTCAACCTACCGTAAACTCGCGGGTTAACGCCCACTTCTTGGGTAAATCGCCCACCTCCCTGTCCCAGTGTTTCCCAATTTAGGCACCCAGGGCATTAACGTGCGAGTTTACAGTATGTAGGTGAAACATTCAGTTTGCTCGTGGCAATGGGGGAAATTTTGCCAATTGCAGAAGAAAATAATTGTCCAAATTGACCTTTTCCATTTCTCAGCTGTGAATGTCCACTGTTTCTTAACATACTGTCTGTAGGCAGCTGTGCATCAGAGCTTGACCTTGATGGAGCATTAATTTGGATCTATGTATCATTTGTGAATAAAGGGGAAAATAAAACGCCACTTTTCTGCCATATTGGCCAGATTTTACTTCAACTCATACTGTCCTGTACCAACACTTTGTGTCTAATTCATCTCTCTGAAGTTTATCAATGCCATTTATTTTAAGTAGTCAACCATTAGAACACCGTTCATTTTTGGTAACCTGACTGTAAAATCTCTATTCTATTCTATTTTATGGTCCGGATGGACCGCCTACTAAAAAGAAATCTCTGCAAAGCTTGTTCACAAATTTAAAATGAAGGCTTTGTCAAAAGAAGGTCAATTACTGTGATATAATGATAATTTGTAAAGTGTAGGAGTTATGAATGTGCGGCGGTGCATGCTTGATGATATTATTAATCTCATGAAAGATTTATGTGGCAAATCTGATGGTCAATACTGTCAACAAGTTATGAAGGATATGATGAAAATGATGTGGGGGAAGTTCTATGTTTTCATGACCTGTGGTAGTTCATCTGCAAAGCTTGATCGCACAGTGGGAGAGAGTGATTTGAAAAACTGCCATCGAGAACCTGGTGCTGCGTGAGACAAAAGAAATTTAAAAACTAAAACAGCCAATCAATAGGGCTGAAGAGTTTTACAATGCTGAGGACATTGTGCAAAGACATCTGAGGTCCTATCAAACGAATGAGAAATGAGGGAGAAGGAGAGTATACGTATACAATGGAAACTCTGCTCTTATCACCTTACCTAGTATTTCTTTAGTAGATTTGTACAAGTCCCGCTGTCGTCAAGAGGCCTGTTTATCAGGAAATCTGACGTAAAGTCACCTGATTTGGAATAGAGTAATTACTGCGTTAGCCATGGCTTGCTTCGCAGCACTGAAACAGTGGCTAAAATAAATTGATATATTGTGGACTAAAACTGGTGATTTGCTGAACTGTTTGGCTTCTGAATTTGAATTCTTGGTAAGAAGTTAAGTTAGGGTTATTTTTACTGAAAGAAATTGTGGTGCCAAAATAGATGTGTTAGGTTTTGGTTCTGTGGTTCCGGTTGATGAGTGGTTTCAGTAACTTTTTGAACCATGGTGGATAATTGGCCGGCAGGTCATGATGTCGGACAAAAGAGCACAGAAACGTTTAATAGTCGACTAGATTGATATCCGGATTTAGCAGAGCCTCAATTTTGAATCCGCTGTTGTCTGGAGTTGAAACCAAACAGAGCTTTTCTTATGATTCAAACGTGTGCTTGAATTGCTCGTTAAAATTCGTTTTTATAAATATACAAGAAGCTTAAAGTGGCAATAACACTGTATATTGAATACACACGGGTGAGAAACAACATGACCACCGGTCCTCTAAATCGGACTGACTCACCCAAAACGGGACCTCCGGGGATCAAATGTGACTGTCGCACCAGAAAATGGTACTGACGCACCTAAAAACATGACCGCTCCACCAGAAAACAGGACCGCCAGGGACTGAACGTGACCGCCGGACAATATGCGGTTTCAATCCTCGGAGGTCATGTTCAGTCCCCGGCGGTCCTGTTTTCTGGTGGGGCGGTCATGTTTTTAGGTGCGTCAGTCCCATTTTCTGGTGCGACGGTCCCATTTGATCACCGGAGGTCCTGTTTTGGGTGAGGCGGTCCGATTTAAGAGGACCGGCGGTCATGTTGTTTCTCACCCGTGATACAGCTAGCAAACATTTGATTTAGAACACTTACCTGGCTATAAAGTTGGTCACAACTTGTTCCTTTCCCAGATGAGAAGTGATATCTGGGTTTGCAAAGAACGGGCAGTTTGTTGTTCTTTGAAACCATGGTCAGTGCTAAAAATGACTCCTGTGTCAAGCAAACTCCTAGAACCTGGTCTCAAGCCCTGAAATTACCTCCATTTTGACTAATGTACACTTTGAGTCCAATCTTTTATGGTAAGTGGTCTAAATGCAAAGTTTTTTTGGATGGAAAGCGGGTTTATTGTTGCTTTAATGGTTATGAAATTGAAATGACTTCATTGTTACACGGTCGAGGAGATTTAAAGGTTTTCTGTTTTCCATGGTGATAAATTTGCAGCAGAATCCTGTTTTTTTTTGCTATACTGTTACTGTGTGACATACGGTTTTAGCTTAAATGGCAAGATATTTTAGAGCGTTTTTCTTCTCCTAACTGACAGGTGTTTTTCTACATTGGTGAATGAATAAGGCAAGCTCTTTCAGCTGTAGCACTGACAGACTATAATGGCATCCCTGTGTGTGCTGATTTGATCACACTGGAACCATTCTTTTGGTCTGTCCTGTAGCATGTTGTTTCAATCTGTGGAATTATACAGCACATTGTGTGCACTCCATACGTTTTAGTAGTTGAAGCAAGTGGGTACAGTATGACTGGCTCTTCATCTCACAGTACAAAAGTAATTAGAGCAAAAGCCGTTTCATAATTCCGTTAACAGCAAAAGTGACTAGTATTAACTATTATGGTGGCAAAATTCGCCAGAGTGGTTTAGCCACCTTACCAAGTGTGTAGTTAAGTTCCCTTTATTGTCGGCCATGAGAGAAGCTAAGCTTGGCTATTCCGCTGAGGATCAACGTTTTCTTTCGAAGCATGCTGTACTGGCAACATTAAAGCCCCTTGCATATTCTCCTTTGAAAACCATTGTTTTAGTTCATGTTTGGGGATTGGACCCTTTGTCTATGATTCTTTGTTACGACAAGTCAGCTTCTCTCTATACACACGGCAACACCATAACACCATGTGGGGAATGGAGTTCACCGATTCCTTCGATGGTAAGACCGCCGTTAATTTTATTAATTCGACTTTGATGTTGGGAGGGTTTGGTTATTAGCGCAACATCTGAACTTATCTCCGAAGTCAACCCACACCTAATGAAATGTAGGTGAGATACACGCTGCTTTAATTACCTGACTGTTTGATTTAGAGCAGGTGCAGAGCATAAATAGAGTAGATTTTAAATTAAAATAGAGGGATGCTTCCGCCATAATGTAGAAATTTCCTGATGTTTTAATGAGGATTTGAGCTTTGAAAGTTTGATATCCTAGTAAGACTCCAGTTTCACTTACAAGTTATGGTAATGCTCATAGTAAAGTTCATTACTACAAGTACGCAAGGTTTGCTATTTTAGTTGGCCTTGGGCAAAGTGTCACGTAATGGCATTTTATCTGAAACTTAATCTGCCATGAAAAAAGCCTCCTGCCTCCTCAGAAATTCATTTCGGCTCCTTTTCAACAGTGTTATTAATAATATGTTCTTTTGCATGATGGTGGAAGTTGTGTCAGATGGATTCAACGAGGGAGAATATTCATTTTGGCGCATTTCTCAAGGAAAATGAGTAGGCTATGAAGAAATTTCCGCTTAATTAATAATGAGTTGGTACAGAATACCATAGCTATGATTAAACAACATGCGATACATTTTTCATCAAATGTAATACCCTGCAGTCAGCTGGAGCCTTTGAACAAAGTCTGCAGTGCCCAATTTTTTGCGCATTTTTTACGCGAAATAACCGAAGAATCACCGAACTGTTTTGAAGTTGGACTGATCATGTTTGCAAGAAATTGATTTTTCACCTGTAGAAGAACTGCCAGTTGATCATTTTGCTTGGGACGAGGCTCACTTGTTGCCTGTCTGGGTGTGTTAGTTTTATCTGTAGAGGCTGAGTGTGGCCACATGGGCAACTACAGGCATTTTGTTGAAATCAGCTTCAAGTGAAACCAAGGATGAGAACAGGACGTTGCTTTGGTAGAGCTTTTACGTGTGTGAAGAAAGTTTTTGTTTTTTCACACCAGAAAATGATTTATAATGTCTTTCGCGGATATCACTGGAAAATTCTCCATTTCGGGCAATCTCTAAAAAAGTTTGTGTTGATGAAACTCAAACCAAACTTGAATTTTGTTTTTTACGAAGATTGGGATAATGTGTAATTTGACATTCATCATCAAGTGGGTTATGAATTTTTGAAAATAGCCTTTTACTGCAGACGAAATACAAGCACTTGTTTAGTCGCCCGGTTGTGAGAAGGAGGATGTCTCTGCTATTGGTTATGCATGCATCATTATAGCCTTTTAGCAAAAAAAAGTCATATCATAACATATGTTAATTTTGTACTTATTTTGCGCAAAAGTAATTGCCAAAATGACCATTTTCCTTTTTACAAAGTGTAGAACCTGATGCATGCCTACACCAGGGTAGAGACTTCTGAGATTTCAATTCATCTCGTCATTGTTGACTAAAAATGCAATTGCCGTGAGAGAACAATTTCCCATAGTTCATTGCACACACGTGCACTCCATTAATGCATTAAAAAAGTCAAAACATTCGATTTCTATGTCAGTGTTACGTGAAGTATTTTATGTTAAGGTTGTGCTATGTTTGTACATTGTGGTCTTCTGGTTTCAGTGGCAAAAACTGGACATGTCGTCGCTGGAGAGAAGGAAGGTTCTGTGCTCCGTCGCATTCCACGTCATTGCCATCACGTGCGTCGTTTGGTCCCTGTATGTGCTCATAGACCGAACCACGCAAGAGGTATCTGCTGGCAACCTCGAGTGGCCATTTTGGACAAAGCTGATCGTGGTTGCCATAGGGTTCACGGGCGGCCTTGTGTTCATGTACGTCCAATGCAAGATGTATTTCCAGCTGTGCCGTAGGTGGCGCGCCTATAACAGGATAATCTACATTCAAGACTGTCCCCCAGAGGCGGGTCAGGAAATGCGAGTGATTAGTTCAACTCAGCCACCAACACAGCAATCAGTGATTGATCTTGATTCGGGCTTGTTCTAATGTAGTGTTCATTGTTAGGGACTGTCTCATGGAGCCCGTACAGGAAACGCATGCGAACAGCTCGACACAACCTCAGACTCAGTAGTCTGTTTTGACGTCTGTTGTTTCACGCTCACTTAAAAATCAGAGCTACCCCTAGGAGGCATGTCAGAAACTGCAAGTGATGCGAATTCATACCGATCTTGTTGCCGACAGCCCAGAACAGCACTACCCCCTGGAGGTGGGTAAGAAAACACAAATGATCAGTGCAATGCTAGTAACACACGGCTACCATTGATCTGTAAATTTTTCTTGGCATGTTTTTGGCATTACTGTTCTACCGATACTGTGCTGGCCCCTGATGGCAGGTCAGGCGATCTGCACGATACAACCGCCTGTCAGCCCATAAGTCTTAGCATCTTGTTGCTGTCGGCACACTTTAACTTATCTGGTACTGCTCCTTGGTTGGGAGGAACTTTTTGACTTAAACAAAACACTCGGATGCCGAAGTCTACATTTATTAAAGCTGCCACAAACTTTGTCTTCCAGCACAGGAACCAACACTCAATTCGTTCCTTGCTCGGGCGATTTCTGGGTTTAGGAAGAACTGAAAATGACCAGCCCATTTTTTTTAGCCTGGCCTCGATCAATAACGAGTTCTCAGCGTTTATCAAACGCAGAAACTCTTATCTGAGTAAGCAACGTCTTAAGTCTGGTTTTGTAATAGTAAGTGTGGTCTAAATCAACTTTTAGTTTTGGATTAAGACAGGTTTAAAGCAACTTTAGTAAATTGATGACCTCATTGGTGGCACCGTCATCTACAAGCAGATCTGGAGCCATCAACAATGCGAGAATATGACTTATACGATTCATGACAGAGATCTACTTTATCCGGTCCTATTTTTGTACGTTTCTTTGCAAAGAGCACTATTTCGAGGAACTGAAACTCATCAAACTAAGGCAAACAATCTTCAAGATTTGACCATGTGGCTTATGATATAATTCAATAATTGAATCTTTTGAGAGAAGACAAAAATGCTTGCCATGTCACAGTCTGTGTTAGCATTCTGAATGTTAATGAGAAGATGTTTGGATTGAAACTCCAAACAAAAGTCTTATATTTGGCTCTAATATTTCTTCAGTCGTGGCCTTAAAGGTTTGTTAGGGACTTGTTAACGTATTGTTTACTTTTTGTCAAGATGTTGTAACAATGTATATTATTTTTGTTATTTTTTGTCAGTTTTAATATTTTACGTATTGCTTTTATTCACTGTGTAAATCGATAGCAAATTTGCCATATATATAAGTGTTAATGTGAAAAATGTATCGTCCTGTTTTAGTTTTATGGATTCACTGTAAAATGCTCTAAGCTAGATAAGGCGCATATTTACAAGCTGTGTTTTATATCATGAGAAAGTGTGCATGTTTTGGAATAATCCAGACCAAGTTCAGAACAAGTTTTCAAATAAAATTACATCTTTTGCTTTTTCTGACGTCAAGGTCTGTGTTCTCTTCTTTGTGCTCGAAATTGTGAGTGAGATTTGAGTCTTCAAGTACAGACTTTGACTAGAAACTTGTGTGCCTGAACAACAATGTACTCACGCACAAAATAATACACAAAAATAGGATCGAAATATGAAATAATTTCGAGTACAATTTTGAGTACATAGAACTCTGGGTGCTGGTAGTATTTGTTGAGGCGTGTTGTTTTAAGAGTGGAGTGCCATTGGTCAGTGATTACCTATGTTAATATTTTCCAACTCTCGAATATCAATTATGGCAGCTCTGAAGTTTTGAGTTCACTGTAGGTGTTGGAAACTCATTAGTCTAAACTTCACCTACCTCAGTTGTGTGGTAAGGTTGGTCTAGTTCGTGCCTTCACCCCTTCAGCTAAGTGCTTGTCTCACAGATGAAATTTCTCGTTCTGGTTGGATCCGTCTTTGACAAGGTTCACTGGACTTGCCACACAGCTGAAGTCAGAAATTTGTGTTGATGCTTCTGCTTTACTATTACCGGATAAAGTTGTCATAATTTAATAATTAGCATATCATAGCTGAAAAATAATTTATTTTTTGTCGTAATTTTGGATATACTCTCTGAGACTGTCCTTTGCTGAATTGAAATTGTAACTTATTTTTCGGAAATAGATATACGAAGGGCAAGACAAAATTTCTAACTTAAACGGAGTGCGACTGTTCGTGAAGCAGGCTTGGATGGTTTAGAGGTGCGTGTTATCACTAGATCACGTAAATGTGTGCAATAAGCTGTTTTGAATGTGATAGGATCTTTTCATTTAGTCCTTCCAAGAATGGCAACAGAAGTGAATGCCTGCTCGGAATTGTGTTATAGCAAAACTGGGCGTTTTCTGAAGGTGAAGGTGACTTGTAAAAATGTGCTTTTTAAAAGTGGAGAATTTACGTTTTATTTACAAAATGATACCTCTGTTCTACTGTAAAGGTATGTATAAAAAGTTAATATAGGGTTGATTCTCAGAGATTCATCATTCTTCAGACCCGGGAAGTAGTTATGAAGTGTTTAGTGTTTGAACCCTTGTGCATTATATGTTTTAAGTTACTGTGCACTTACTTGTAAAGAATGGTCACCTGTGTGCTCATTAGTGGATACCAGGTTTTATATATTAGTCTATGCCTGCTTGCGCAGAAAATTCTGTACTCGAATAAAGCAGTTTAGAACTTATTAACCATTTTAAAAGAAGATTCTGATTATGAAGCCACCTGTGCGGTGCTAAGACTGGCTAAACCACATTTTTACTCTCGATCTAAACAGAAACGATACTTCTGTTTTATGCACAAATATTTTGCTTTGCATGTATGTTGTGAATTATCTATCTGTAAACAAGCTTAAATTTTTTGTTGCAGTACATGTAGGTTGTTTTTGGTTTGTTCCGATTTGGTAGAAATGTTCCATTTCAAATGGCCTGTTCGTAAGAGGGTAAAAAAACCTCCAGTTTTGCTGTTGTTTATTTATGAGGGTATACATGCACCTCATAAATGACTTTGTGGTTACATGGCATAACATTATATTGTTGTGATGGACCATCCGGAGTTAGCAGACAGGCAACTCTGGACGGTCAGAAAACCTCGAGTCTTTTCGCTCAATTACTCTTTATTGTATCGTAATACGATAGCATTAAGATACGCGTAGCCTAAACAATTAAGACGTTTGATTACATTTTTGCGCCCTGTTTGTGGACGGGAACGGTACCATTGATAATAGTGTGTCCAGCGTATACTTCCTGAAGCCCCCCCCCCCAAGTTTGCTTCACAATCATAACAATGTTATGGTCTCATTGGACTTGCTACACCTGGTGGTGCTTTTTACTTCACTATTTGGAAGGGAGCTTTTGGGCTACGAGATTACAAACAGTTAAGAATTATTGTTATAACCCGATATCAATATTTTCACACATTTTAACAGTAGCTTCCAAAATGTGGGTATAAAAAATAAACGCATAAGGCTTGTGTGTTGCCTGAAATAGGTTGTTCACCAAACTGCATCATACAGCTAAGCATACTTTCAAGATAAGACTGGGAACAAATTCATTTTGTCACAAGACACGCCAGTCTTGTCAAAAAGGGCGAAATTCCAGTTATAAAGAATGGATGCAACCTTTTTCACATATTTCGTGTAGCCAATTTTCCCATGCATAAGAAAACTGGTACTTTTGCTATAGGTATGCTGGTAGTTAAGTGTCGTCATGCAACCCTATTTGCAATCGTTTTGTTGAACTGTGATACAACAATGATTTGAATTAAAATTTTTTGAAAAATCAAATAAGTATGACTGGGGACCATGGTGAGAACAAAATGATGAAATCAAATAATTTTATGTTGTAATTAACCTTTATTGTAGTAAAATTTGTGTTTGTTGTCAGTTTTTTTTGTTAACAGATTGAAATGCGTTGCTTGGCATTTTCAAAATTGATATAAGCGAGTTGTTTAGTAAGTAATGTAATTTGATGCAAGTCAATAAACTTGAAATTTACAGTAACGCTTTTCCTTTTTAAAAGTGAAGCCTTCAATCCTACAATGTTGTGAGTATATAGGCCTGGTAAGAATGACTTTCTCTTATACTTCAGGTGGAAATGAAAATCACGCACATCCACTCACTTGGCTGCTAAATTCCAATTCAGCAATAAAACGTACAAACTACATTTAATGCAAATTTTACACAAACAAAATTTGGATTTAAGTAATTTAAAATTTGATTTAGATTGTGAAGTTTTTCATTCATCCATAGGCTTCTGTAACGGACTAATAATACGGAAGTCGGTGAAGCAAAATTTGAATTGGTTGCTCATTCCTGGGATTGTCGCCTTCACTTTCACATAAGCTTACCGAGCTTCAAACATCACGGGCTTGTTTCTCTTTTGACTTCAGCTGAATCAGTAATCTGACTACGAACAGCGAAGTTGTTTTTCTATCATTTGTGTTTCGTTTTGTCTTCTTTAGCCTGGTTTTTGTGACACGGGCCAAGCCATGTGTAAACTGACTTTAGTTAAAGCCAATACTCTTCAAGACACAGGCCCCAGGGTTTGTTTCATGCAATCTGAAATTTTGACTTGCACTCCCACTTCCGAAGTACGAAATGTTTTTACCATGTTGTTACCATCTCACAGTTTAGCAATAACTAATGAAAATTTTCTGGGCAAGTATCCAGACCCTTCGAGGAATTAGCAAATGTCAATGTACCATTTTTGGGGTTGATTAAAAATTTCCAAGATTTGAGCACATTGATAGAATCACCAATGATCTAACAAGAGCAATGCAAAGTTGAAATGCGCCCACGAATGTACCGAAAACGGTATGCTTCTAGGGGTGTTATTTGTATCATAGAATTGACCACTAAATGGCGCAAAATATGTTGAATCCATCTGAAAACGAGAACACATTGTTTTTAATAGAAAGCTATTTATTAAATTTCATAAAAATCTGTAAAGGAGCTTCAAAGAAATAAAAGAAAATGGAAAAAATGAAATTGCCACTAGGGGACACAACATTCGTCAGATCCGTCTCAAAGTCGTCGTCGTCCGTTGTCAATTTCATATGAATACACTTGGTAACCTTAATAAAAATCCTGCAGAGTGTTTAGGTGATACAGCCATGGGCACAAAAAAAAAAACTAACACTAGGAGGCGCCACAGTAGTCGGAGTAGTGGGGAAATCATCATCAGCCATCCTCTTCATAGTAAGAGCATACACGCCAATTTTCACAATCATCCTTAGAGTGGTTTTCTTGACAGAGGGACAGATGCCAAAAAACAGACTCGAAAACAGTTAAATTGGCCACTAGGTGGCGCAGAATACCTCGAAATCAACCAAAAACTGGAGGATAGAATCACCTTACAAATACATGTCTACCTGCCAAATTTTATGAAAATACGTTTCGGACCTTTGAAGATACAGTCCGAGGTAAACGTAAACACTACAATTGCCACTAGGGGGCACACCAGTAGTCCAATCCGTCTGAAAGTCGCCGTACTCTGTCATCAACTTCTAATAAATACACCAGAAAAAATTCAATAAAGATCCTATAGAGTGTTTAGGAGATACAGCTATGGGCACAAAAACAAACATAAATGTCACCAGAACACGCCACAGTAGGCAAAGTCGTCGCAAAATCGTCAGCTGCCCTCTTCACAGTAAGAACATATGTGCCAACTTTCGAAATCATTCCTTTTGAGCAGTTTGATTGATAGAAGGGCAGATGCCAAAAAAACACTCGAAAACAGTAAAAAAAAATGGCCAATATGTGGCGCAAAACGCCTCGAATCCATCCAAAAACGGGAGCATAGCGTCTTCTCACTAGTATATGCCTAACTGCCGAATTTCATGAAAATCCTTTGCGCACTTCTGAAGATAGAGGTAAGCGCAAAAAACTAAAATTGCCACTAGGGGGCACACCTGAAGTCAGAGAGGTAATAAATTCGTTGTCACCTGTCGCCAGCTTCATAGGAACACACCTGCCAAATCTCATCAAGATCTTGTGAGGGGTTTAGGAGATACAGCTGCGGACGCCGGGCGCCCAGAGAGAGATGACGGCAATATGAGACCACACATAAATATGTGGGCGCACAAAAATGAATTACACGGAACGGGAAGAAAATCTTTAATACCATTTTTAAAGTTGATCAGCTGAATTCAAGGTCCATTTCTTACGTCCCTGGAGTTCTCAATAAGATCTTGAAAACGACAAAAACTGAATGGGGATTATCCGAGCATCGTACAATCAGACTACGGCAAGAATCCCATGCGTGGTTACATTTGAGGCTAATTTTCATCAAAGTTGATCTTTTCCACTCGTCCCCAATCAGATTAATCAAGATGGGCTTAGACCTCCTGAGTTTGGTGCAAAAGGGCCTTAGGGCACAAAAAAGAAAGAAAACTTAGTTTAAAAAAACATCACTTTCCTGTGTGCGAAACGAACTTTAGATGCTTGAAAAACATGCAAAACTAAATTATTTAAAATTGGAGATTTATTACCAATTTAACATCTTTGTTAAAAATAGCTATTAAACTATTTGCGACATAAAAATGAGAATTAGATGAGAAGCTTTTCAATATTTTGCTGCATGGTGAGGATTTGGCTTTTGAGTTGAGATCCCTCGTTCAATGTCACAGAGCAGGCAATCACTGGTCTTGACACACCACAAGCACGACCTAATGCTGAAAACAATTAAAAAACTACTTCAAACACGTGACAATTATAACTGTACAGACATATACCTTGGAACATCCTGCTTCACACATTGGCAAGAGTAAAATGATTTAATTAAATTTCAACAAATATTCAAGTCCCCTAGTTTTCCATAATTATAGAGTGATTGGAATCAACCTCAAAGGTGTTATTTTTGGCCACAGTGAACAGCTTTTATCTTATTTCTCTTTATTTTGAATTGGTCCATTTTGGGCCCGCTGAAGCAATACAATTTCAAGTGAACAACAATCTACTCTCAGTGAGCTCAATTACTCAATCTAGACATAATCTTGACAAGCTTAAACATTCACCACAAAGACAATTTTACCCTCCTATTTTTACACAATAACAGCAAGGACTCCGCAGAATCCACAGATTTCCCCAGACGCTAATTGCTTCACCATAAAATTGCTGCATTCTGAGTTCAAGTTGTACATCACTTTAACGATCTTAAAAATTGAGCAGGTTGACAGCAATTGTCACGTTCCGACAGTTATGATTGCAAACATATTAATCCGTTTTGGGAAGTGAAGAACAAACATATTGTTAATCACACGATAGGTCACATTTAAATCGACTTGATCTTCAGCCATACAATAAGTTACCGTCACGTATAAATAATTCATGAACACTGCAAACAGAAATTGTTTAGCCAGCAATGGTACTTACCTTGCTTGGATCGAACAAACACATAAGGAACATTCTGCAAAATAAATTATTAGATGGTATTATTAACAGCTACAAAGCAACAAACATTAACACATTAAAGATGTACATAGAGATACTATACACGATTATGAGAAAATGCTATTTGAGGGGTAAATTTTGAATTCATGATTCTTACAACTAACAGTAGAGAGGAAAAAGTTACATCATAGATATTACACCTTTCCAAAAAGGCGATGTCTATGGGTGGAACAATACACATTTTTTAGGAATTTGATTATTACACTTTTTAGGTACGTGAAATGGTGGTGGTTGTGGTGGTGGTAGTGGTGGTGGTAATACACTTTATTCAGGTTAGGACAAAAATGCAATTAATACAAATTAATGCTTATGGAGACTCCGTGAATGACGCGAAGGATCCGCTGACCACAAAGACACTTAGTCATATTTGCTACATTGTAACAAATAAACATTAACAAAATTTTCCAGTACTTATAGCATGGCTTGGAATGACCAGTGACAAAAAAGAGGAAAATTTACCAGGTGATGTATTGTTCCACAAATGATTAGGCTTGTGTGATAGAAATATTTTCTGTGTTGTAAAATTTAACTGAAATGATTTTGCATGAATAAAGTAAAAAATGATAAAAAGACTTGAAAAAAGAGGAAACTGGAAATCAAATAAGACAAAACTGAAACAAAAAAGAGGAAAATTCCCAAGCCCTGTAACAGCTTACATTGCTCTATTTGGACACCACAGACCAATATTTGGCAAAGTTTTCTTCATCTGAATCTAATCAGCCTTTTAAAACTGAAAAATTGACAATTGTGGCAAGTAAAGAATTGCTGTTATTTTGACATAAACAAGTTAAAACCGATCAAATTGTTGATACAAATTGATTTGAAAGGAAAACACTCTTAAGACATATCTGGACGGTGGGATACCAACATTGCTTTGACCAGAACAACAAGGAGGCTTAAAGAAGACAAGTGCAAAATGCAGCCCTCAGGTGGCGCTAGTTTTCTTTATTTAACTATGTGAAGGATAAGAATTCACACTGGCACAAAGCCACACATAATTCACCATAATGACCAATCAGAGCTCTCCTTTTTGTATTCAAATACGACACACATGGAAACCTCTAAGCAATGTTTAATTAAATTGTCAGTCAAGTTCGAAAAGCCCGAGGGTTTCTTACTCTACAAGACAAATGATTGAAATAGAGCTGCATACAGTCACGTGCTTTTTATTTTAATAGTAAAATTATGCAGATATGTTAGGCAAGTGAAATGATGTCTAATGATAATTGTTTCCTTGACTAAGCAGAATGGAAGAGTAAGATATTAACAACATTTCAATTTTTGCCCACACAAAACCATGCTAACCTACAAAGAGATGGCGAAATTAAAGTCTCGAGTTACTGACGATATTAGAATCTACCTTATCCTCACACAACAGTGGCAAATGCATCAGGATCTCCAGAGGTTCCGTGTCGGCAGCCATGACGATGAACTCCGATATACCCCTGTTCAATGTCTTTGTCACTGCAAGTGAATTCAGAAGCGTCAACAATTAGGAATATGCTAAAAATTTCAACATCCCTGATTTACTGATTCCAGGTGCACTTACTTTCAACTTACTGCATAAACGTGTAATCAAGTCATTGGTGGTCACTGTTTGTTGAAAATTGAGTCGGTGGTGCACTATTTTTTCAGAAGCTTACTTTTTCAAAAATTTTAAAGAAAATCTCCCTGAGAAGAGCAAAAATGATGGTGAGATTGCTTTCTTTACTCATCACTTGGCAAAACATCACGATCGCATTTCAAACCTCACACACTCTTGAGTAGCTTTTCAAAAAAGCCCGAGACCCTGGCTGAAATTGATACGAAACTTTTCTTGTTTTTTAGTTAGCGAGCACAAGTCTCAAAATGAGTCAGGATAAAGAACAGAACTTAATTAAACTTATCAAGTCTGCCTTTCAATTTCCATGCCATCGTAACTTAGAACTGGAACTGAAGGACAACCAGCGGCTCAAACAATGCGGTAAAATTTTGGAGGACTGAATACCCTTACACCATAGGATTTTTTGAACGAGTTTAACCCATAAATGTTCAGGATGTTTGTCGTGGCAGAGAAGAGAAAGTCCTAAGTAAACCAATCGAAATTAAATAGTCACACAAATTTAAAAACCAAATTTTTCACAAATCAGAGCTATAAAATGATTTTCATTCGGCAATATCAATTCAAGACCACTGAAAGCCATACCTTCATTTGCACCTTTACGCAACTGCTTGTAGTTGCAGGCCTGCTGGACAAGAGCTAGGATTGTCACGGTCAGGTCAGGGTCAGCCAATGGGAAGGCTTTAGGGTTCACTTCGTCGCCCTTGACAAAAAACAACACACAATTTTTAATCACCGACTTCATACGTGTGCTATGTAAAGACAGATCCAATGTCCCTTGTCCATGAACAGTTGCAAATTTTCACTGGAACATGTCTTTTTCACCTGATTAACAAATGATCCTGATCCATCATCCAAACTTGATTTAGTGATTACTAATTTCACACACCATGATTGTTTGGTGTTCAATGCCGACTTATACCCCTACTTAAACAATGAATAGTACGTTTGTGGGACAAAAATCAGTCTTGACATTGTTAGAAAAAATGTGGCTGGCAGCAGCAGACACTTTTTTTGAACACGGACAAGTAAATTAGGATCTATAGCAACCTCCTACCAAAAGCAACAGCCAGTAGATTTGGTTGCTGGATCAATTGTATTAGAAATTATAAACTTGATGATTATACCTCCTGCTATATCATAAACAGTTAAAATTTTATCCCACTTGGACTTCATCAAAGCATTTCTTATTAAATTTCAGATGACACTGAAAGGCAGATGGTAGCTTCGAACAATTAGTATACTTTGTCTTAACAGTCCTTCATTCAAATATATCAAACAACATTTATTCTTATTTTTCAGTAAGTTTCAAGATACTGTTTCTTAAGACATTGTTTTCAGTCACTCCACCCCATTCACCGACCACCTTGAAATGTTGACAACTGCATTTTAAAATGTAGCAAAAATCATGTACATTTAAAGAGACAGTTTGAAAAGAACAAAGACGCTGACCTGAAGCCATAACCGTAACTTTCTAAACACTGACTCTACGGTGTTAAAACTTAGCGGTGGAAACACTTTCCCAACAGACTGTTCAAAGGTACTCGAATCTCCCACTGACTCAAACATGACAAACGTAAAGGCTGGACTTTGCCGAGCCGAGCCTAGTGATCTCCAAACTTTAATTGTCCCAATGCTGCAGACTGGGAGTGCATAAACCTCACATTATATTCTCTTGATCACATTGTCTTTTGACGATGAAAACGAAATTTCTAAAACAAGTATAAAACTCTCAATTTCAGGGTCACTTCTTTTTCTATGATATTAACCGTAATATACGTTCTGATTTAACTATTTTTGATGTATGCAATTCGTTCATCATTGCAGGAAAATGGCTCTCGGCAAATGCCATAAACATACGCCAACAACTTGTTTTCGACACAAAGGACAGACTCTATTTTTGTGTTTAGGCAGTGTGGCATTGTTTTTGTTTTTGTCGATGATATCAAAATGCTATCCGATTTAAGTTAATATTTGTTTACTTGTGGGAGGAAAGAGCTTCCTGCATATTGACTTCGGAACTGCCTCAGGAACATCCGTCAAAAACCTGGATGTAAGCATTGCAAAGGTTGTCTGGCATCACACAGCAGCTTCACGGACTTCGTGAGTTTGCGGTTTCTTTTGTGATATTTGTTGCCAAGTCACCAGGCATGAAAATTTGATGTGATCAAGCCATCAACTGAATGAAAGATACTCAAACATTTGTTCAATACCAATTTTGATTCCATGCATATCCGGGAAGGAGATTCTGTGCAGACTGGTTTTTTATTGTCTAACCTTAATGTTTTACTACTTTTACACAATGCTGGTGACAGTGGTGGATACGAGCACAAGGAACAGANCCAAGCCAGGCCAACCGTCAACATCATTCATCCTTAATCATTCTGTGCTGTGTTGTGATTGGTCAATCTTTGTTGTTCCTCCAGATGTTTTGGATATATATAAAAAGGACTGGTGCCATTGTCTCTCTCTGCAAACCTGATCGCTGAATGCACCACAAGGGTTTGTGCACTACCTCTAGAAGATATCTCGTTTTAACCAACTACACAATCCACTTCTTCTCATGAGAAAGAACTGGCGGAACTGAAATCAGAGCTAGAAGAAAAAGAACAGTAACTATGCAGAGCTGGTGAGATAGAGAACCATCTGATGGAGAACAACCAGGACTTGAATAAGCCACCAGAGTGGCAGCACAGTGACCACTCCAGCAAGACTGAGGAGCACAAGCAGGACTGTCACAGCCTCCAACTACATCCATAGGAAGTCACAGTTGGAGCGTAACGTGGTGGACAGCTTAAAGACTCAGCTGAGACAGCAGAGGGAGCAGTTTGACCAGATGCGTATCACCAACAGGAAGTACAAGGTGGCCCAGTCTCTTTTGGAGCCAACTGATCAACTTTAGAGTCCCTTTGTTCATTTCAATCCATGTTCCTCTCGGTGAAGACAAGTAGTTAAGCAAACATGTGTTTGGGAGTCATCTCCCCCTATTATTTCTACCAACAAGGCTGATGTTGTGACCAGTCATCAACTGTATCAGGAGAGATATTCTCTGGCATACTTGTTTCTCTTATTAGAGGGACGTAGCATTAAAGACTCGCTTGATCTGGTGGACAGGTGTAAACTGGTATGCCGACACCTGAGCCAGCTGCCACGGGTACTTATCCAAGATCAGATGACGATGTCGGTTCAGGCTACCACCCTCGGCTGGGACAGAGTTTCGAGCTATGTATTAACACTGACACTGAACTTGCCAGCAGCTCGCTTGCACTGGTACGTGATCACACTGTTGCTTAGTAAATTACCCAAAAGCGACCATGCCAAGTGGTTTTAAGTGCCCATTGTGTGCAGCTCCCTCAATCCTTTCCAGATCTCCAATCGTTCTCAGAGGTCAGGCCTTCATTCGCAATACCGTCTTTGCTTAATACCTCAGCCCAGCACAAACTGTCTTTAGTCCCCCTAACATCCACATCTAAGACCTACACTCAGGTGGTTATCATGCCCAGAGGTCAGGCCATTACCCCTCCCCCACCAGCTCCACCTTTAGTCCAGCAGAAGCCCTCAAATCGTGTCCCATTTAAGCAACTGGTGTCGTTATCTGCCTCAGCTGCCTGGTCTGTCAGTGTTCCTTCCTTACTAGACCCTACGACAACTGCCTATTTGCATTAAGTATTCAGTGTCCCCAATTCTGAGGCAGTCAGCGCACATTTCCATTTAGATCGCTCGTCGTTCTCTTGCCAATGGTTTGTATCTGACCCATTAGATAAGCTTTTATCAATATAGAATGTCGTTAACCTGAGTTTGGTACTTCCATGTCCGTCCCACTTGCCNGGGGGGGGGGGGGGGGGGGGGGGTGTTACAGCTTTCTGTGACCCTATTCACTTTGCGAAGGAGGTAACAGGGACGTTCCCTTTGGGCTGGAAAGCAGCCATCAGCCTCCACCCGAAGAATATCTTCTGGCGCATACAGTGTTAAAAATGGCCAGTTGCTGATTTGGACAAATGAATGAAGGACTGTTGGAAAATAGTTTGATTACGGGAGTATTTGTTTGAGTTGGAAGGAACTAGACAGCGACACCCTCCTAAGTTGTCCCTCTATGCGCAACAAGTACTTACATATAGCAACTTGAGTTTGACATCTTAACCCGTGTGAGGGAAAATTCCCCAAAAAGCTTCCAGCATATTGTTTTAGACCAAGTAAGCCAGCAGTCCAGATTAACTTGGTCCGCTTACATGGACCAACCTCAGAGACCAAGTGAACTCCTACCGCTACGCCCGAGTCGCAGTCCACCCTTGAAATCTGAATATTTACCAAGGTTTTATAGTGACCATGTCTGACAAATACGACTTCAGCTAAAGTCGATTTCATTTTTCATTCCGTTTTTTTAGAACTCCCTGTTTGGTGAGGGAGTTAAAATGATGAAAAGCCTAATCTGTCCACAGGCGTCGTCTCAGGGCTTCATCCAGGATTTCGAACATAGGGTGTCCAAAATGGGGTTCCCAATATTCCAGGGCGTCCATGATTCCAACGACNCCCCACCACCATTCACCAGTAACCCCCCCCCAAATACACACAGCGAGGTTTTTTTTTACAATTAAAAAATGCGTTGAACAAGGCTTTTACACCTAAGTTTACAAAACAGCTCCCTTGTATTGGGCTTTTTAAGTACTAAAAAACTGTTGATCAAGACTTTTATGTCTAAATTTACGAAAACAGACAAATAGCTTACAAAACGGGTATTACAGATATTACAGATATTGGTTGAACGATGAGTGCACTGTTTTTGGTCATCTCAAGTCAAATTCTGTTATAAAGTTTATTATATCAACTTCACTAGCTTTATATTCTGAACAATGAGTCATCAAAGCTGCAGTTACCAACAAAAGAAAAATGCACAGATGATGTGTGGTTTATATTTTGGCAACAGGTGTCACTGCGGCTCCATTTTAGATGCACATAGAAAAGCATGAAACAGGCGAAAACTCGAACATTTTAAATCGGGATATTCTTGCAGCACATCATATTATTAAAATAATGACATTTATTTCGCTTTTGGTGTTTTTAAAAAAAGATGAAGTACATGAAACTACAGCTCTGAAACACCAGTTTGGAGTTAAGCAAGGTCCATGTCCCTATATAAAGTACAGAATTGCAGTGGCATACGAGTCTACTGAAAGCAGACACTCTGGCAACCAACCAGGTGCTAATGATTGACAGATCTACCAAATGGTTTGAAATTAGTTGGAATATTGCAACATTTTAAATACTTTGTATATTTCTTTCTGAGTTGAAAGGGCCAACTTCTCTCTTCAATTAAACTGAGAGTCTTAGTAATCTTACAATGTGGGTGTCCAAACTGGAGAAATTCTGATTGTCAGGGTGTCCAAATGATACATTGGGCGGCCTTGCCAGGGCAACTACATTAGGACAGTATGCTGCATGAAGGCCTGCCTCGTCAGCTTGTGATCGTCCACAATACACTATATACAAATATACTGCAAGGTATGACACTCAGGACTAAAAATTCCATGTGCTTCAATTCAGCTGTCCATATCAAACACAAAACTCAATTTACACAAAACTGGGGTTCAACAAACCATGAGTGATTGTTCTTTCTTCTAATACCATTTACAGTGTCCTGCACCAGCGAGTTCGCAACAAATTCGCGGTCAAAGCACAAAAAACTTCCCAAAAAGCCCATGCGTACTAACACCTACGTCCAACGGAAATTGCCGATTTGTCACGGAATATCACGACATCGATAACTCCTAGCTTAGCCAGACCATTTTATAACCTTTCGTTATGACGTGGAGTTATCGATGTCGTGATATTCCGTGACACATCAGCAACTTCCGTGGGACATGGGAGTTAGCACGCATGGGCTTTTTAGGAAGATTTTTGGGTTATTGTTTACAATCCGACTCTATTAACCTACATACTTGATACTACTTTTTTCTTAATCCTATAGTCATGGTGACTCTAAAATGTATTACTTGTACCGATTGGGTGCTTCTTAATATTCATGATTTCCGAGTTTTCCAAGGCGTTCATTTGCAACGCACATTTAGTAAGGCAGTCATTTTTAAAAGTACGACACCTTTTGGCAGGATTGATAACTAACGGTTAACCTAGAGTGAAGATGGTTCGATACAGAATGTGTTTCTGTGCTAGCGTATTTTAGCCTGCCAGTGATATTACTATTAGGTATCTTATTACCTAATACTACTTGTTTGAAACAGTTTTCGTCTCTGAGACGACACATGTCCGCCATAACACCAGCCGAAATCATATCCATGAGATGTCAAGTGTTTTCGAGGACAACATTTGTCAATGAGAACACGCACTCGCATGTTTTTTCTGTTTCAAAGAAGAAGCTTTGAAGAGGCAATCCTTCATAAATGACTATTACTGTTTTTTACTCAGAGTTTCCCTAATGTGCCACGAGGTATCTTCAATATACTAGCCAATTTTGGAGTCTTCTGACACAGGAGTGATCATTGTAGTTATCATTCCAGCCAAGAAGAGTTGCAGTTTTATAATGGCGGTCACATGAGATCAGCTGCCGCAAATGAACACCTCATAAAAACAGTGAATGCATGAATAAGAAGACCCTAATCGCCACGAGTAATACATTTCTTGAATGACCAAATATGTATGTTGATGGAGTCGGATTGTAAACAATAACCGATTTTTGTGCTTTGACCGCCAATTTGCTGAGAACTCACTTGAGCACTAAACCGTGAATGGTACTGGAAGAAAAAACAATTGCTCATGTCATGCTTTGTTGAATCCCTGGCCGATTTGTGTATATTTGTTGAGTTTTGTGTTTAATATGAATGGCTGAATTGAAGCACCAATGGAATTTCTAGTCCTGAGTGTCATACCATGTAGTATATATAGAGTGTATTGGAGACGATTAGAAGCTGAGCCTGAGGACGCCTGTGTCTTGTGAATCTAACCAGCTTTAATTCGGAAGGTCCTGGTGACTATAAAGCACAACAAACACTAAATTAACACGGTCTGGTGGCTTACTTGGTTTACGACAAATGAAGCGCCTACAGTAGTTTCACCGTCTCGAAGGCAGAGGCAGGTCGAGACGTAGGCAATGACCATCGCCTCTGTTGGCCCGAAGCAGAGGCGATGTAGAGGCTATAGGCGCTCTGTACGCCGGAAGCTTTTCGGCGAATTTTGCCTCGCACCGACTAAACCATCAAAGTCACGTTGTTATAAATACCTTTTGCGCATAGAGGAACACCTTAGGAGGTTGTCGATGTGTTTAATTCCTTCCAACTCGAACAAATACTCCCGTTATGAAACTTTTTCTTCGAGCAGTCCCTATTTCAGTTCCCAAAATCGTGAACTCA